>JABASD010005949.1:0-11239 GCA_019776165.1 Pogonognathellus flavescens
AAACAATCTAGTTATTGAAAATAAATGGCCGATTTTTGAACAATTGACTATCTGGGAAAAGAATTCGATATATTATACCTTTCTCACACATTTTTATTCTTTTAGTTAGTGCCACTTTTTAGTAGACGAGGTTTATGTTCAAAAATGCATTTGGTTGGCCTAAAAATTACTCAAGTTATCGTGGCGACAGACAAATGTGTATTTAAATAAATAAAAACTTCTATAAGGTAGGCACGACAGAATAAACAATTGTGCTCATTGTGCTGCAATATTTTACTCAATAGATACTAGAAGCGTTCGAAGCATAGTCATGGAAAAGTCCAGGTTTACGATCGCATAAGGTCCTTCACCTGAAGCGGTGAAACCTAAAACCAAATCCTTACAATGCCTAGCCAAACCAATTATTGGCCAGTATTTTGCGTATAACTATAGCGTACTTTATATTATGACCCACTTATAAAGCCTTTGTAATATATACAACAAAGTAGCAATGAAGGTTTGGAAACATTTTTTCAAAAATCACAGAAGATGGAAACTATGAAAACATAAACTAGCTCGAACTCAAATATTTTGATAAAACGGTTCCAATTGCAGTATCAATAGTAGCGTTTGTAGTGGGTCTAACTTTAAGCTTTGGCATATAGAAGACCCAGGCTTCTTTTTATCATCCTTTGTAATCATGAGCTATGATATATTAATATATTACTTTACCATTACAGATTCCATCGAACATTATTTTATAAATCCACAACGTGGACTGATTGTGAGTGCAAAGTTCGTTCCCAAATTTCATCGTTGTGGCACCAGGTATATCATTCTAAATTAATAGATAAACTATTAATTATGGTTCATAGCTCATTCAATAACATAATCGCCAACATATACCGTAATCAGATACAGATATCGTAAATACTCTATTAATTAGGCACCCCGGACAGTAATCTATTTTTCCGCCACTTGAGGGGGCACTTAATAGGGAGCTGGAGAGTTTATACAATTCAGAATTTTGATACTTTATTAATTGTAGTGACAGTTTAATATTAAATTAAAACGGATAATATGTATCCGGAGCAAAAAAAGTGGATTTTTTATTGCAATTAAATTCAGTGTGTGATTATTACAGTTTATTAGGGGAGGCGCTTAAAAATTACTGTGCGATTGATACAAAATGTACGCTTAACTAATGCCTAGTATTGGATTTTAACGGAGTGCACATTAGATAATGTGTGCTTAAAAGTGTATTGCATAGCAAGGAGTTACAAAAATCATTGCTATAGAGCAGCTTAGCTCTATAACACTGAATAAATTATTATCTCATGTAATTTAATTTGAAATAGTTAAATCTGCAATTTGTTGTACGCGGTTTTATTAGTTAGAAGACAGCTACCAGCTTATAAAAGAAAATTGTCCTAATGTGGTTTGAAACTAATAACTACTTAATAATGGTTTTATTACATATCGTCAATCATAGCCAATGTACTATGAAACCATTACGAATGTAAATTATAGCTTAAACTTTACATTTCGGAAGAAAATTGTAGACCAACAAATTTGCATGGGATACGAAAATTAGTTTGCTTAACGTATTACAAGGAAAACAATATTTTGTGGCGGTTCCACTTTTTACATAACCAAAGCCTTGAATTACACACTTTCCAAATATGATGGGACTCATTCCGTCAACCGTCGTTTGATTTTTTAAAATTATTAGGTTAGGTTATGTTATTATTAGTTATAATTGAGTATGTATACAGTACATGATAATTTAATACTCCAATTCTTAACATGATATTTTATCCTCTAGGCATACCAAGCCGTTCATTTATATTTTGTAAAACCATAGTAAGAAGTTAAGAGAACAGTTAGTGTATCTACTGGTATTTCATTGAGTGGTTTCAAAAATTGTATAAAGCAAACGATAGCTTGCTCAGAATATTTATGAAATGGGGTCTTTTGTTGAAGCGGTTCTTACTTTGTCACAAAAACACCTTTCATTGTCAAAACTGACTTTGAAGAATCTGTTAAAAGCTATCGTTTGGTGGGGGAATTTGTTAGGTGCGATTCCTTTCGCTTGGAATCACAATGAAGAACGCTTAGTGATTTCCAAATATAAAATAAAATGGCGCTTGTACTTGGTTAACATTATTACGTACGCACTCTTCCTTTTTATCAAAGGGGCTCATGCACATGTCAATGGAGACACTCTCAAGGGTTCGTTGTGCTTTGTGATTTTAATTGTAATACTCATAATTGTTGTCCTGTCTTATGCTACTTCAATTAAATCAGAAACATACGTGGTATTTCTCAATACCGTTATGACTGTAATGGGACGACAAAAAGGTTGGTTAATTGTTTCTTTCCCAATTGTGAATTAAAATTGCTGTTAATTAAATGTAATCTAATATTATTTTTGAATGCCTAAATTAAAATTTATCGTGATCGTAACTATACGTTATAAAATTTAATTGACCACGACTCATTTTTTGTAACAGTTAAAGATGAATTTGCAGAACCCTCCAAACCAGACATACTAATACTTTTGGCCTGGCTTTCCCTGCCCGTGATTATGTATTGGCCAGTTATGTCTGTTTTGATTCAGCTAATTAAACCAGACTTTCCGATATATTACACCGCAACGTTATATGAGGAATATCCATCAACGACAAATTTAGCCGTGCTGCTCTTGATATATTTTGTCCAACCACTTCACGTATTCTGGTTCATGGCCACTGCATTGGCGCATATTTGGTTCCACCTTTTGGGTATGCTCATTATGCTCAGAGAATTTATTTTCGCGACGCAAGAATTGAAGTAAGTCATATAATATTACACTTCTATAATCAATATTTTACGCATAGAATGATACTACTGTCGCAAAAATATTGAAAGCTAAGTGCGTTAAGCTCTCAATATCGCAATGGGATTTATTAAATTTAGAATAAAAATGAAATATCAAGTAGAAACTTAATCGGTAAAAGAGAATGAAGAGGTGGTCATTTATAAAGCAAATGAATACTTTAAAAGACTGTAACTGTACTCATCTTCAATTAATTGACAGTTTCGTCGTTAATTAATCTTAATTATGTTATCAAATATTATACTTGATTTTTAGTGAACTCGGCTCATTGCAATGCATAATCTTTAATTTCAGTTTAAGGGGGAAGAACCACAAACTAGCGGATGATTTCAGAAGTCTACGACGCCTAAAAACATTTCACACATTCGCACACATTGTATTGTACATGATAAACGAATTCGCAACATTCCCTATTTTCATTATAATGCATGCAATCAAAAGATGCATTTACATGTGCAATTATTTTTGGATGAGGAAAAGCGAAGATATAGGACCATTTCCAACCATACTTATGCTTACATTATCCATATTTTTGCAAATAGCGGGGTGCTGTGTTTTATGGGGTACCTCCTTAATTTACCATAAATCTAAAAGAAGCATTAATACGTGGAAACACTTTACAGGAATAAACATGAAAGAAACACAAGAAATGAAGAAATTCGTACTGGCTACTCGCCCCATGAAGATTTATGTCAGTCATTGCGCGTTCTCAAAGAAAAAGAAAATCCTGACATTTGTGAATACCATATGTCACGGAACGATTGAAATGCTGCTTACATTTTGATTTTTGACATTTGATACATAACAGTTTATTTATTATGCTTGCTTGTGTATAACAAAGAAATACAATAAGAATACCTATCTGCCTTACATTTCACATTTTCCAGTTTCAATGCCTGCTTTCCAATAATGTAAAAGATTGATTTTCTAATGACATATTTCAGTAACTTGTATATACAACTTAGTACAGATATCTTGAATACATGCTTTCAAAAAAATTACTATTTAATTTTACATACCATAAATAAAAATGAACACGGCAATCTGGTAATACCGAAATAGCGAATGTCATTATAGTTAATACTTTAATATACTTTTCGCCGTATCATTCTCACTTTTACACGATACATAATTTACATTCAGTCATTTAGACTTTTACACCAATTTTTAATGCGTTCAATTTATTAAACAAAGTTGTTCACATGATTTCACTGTGTCCCCGTATCCGTCTGTCCGTACGTCTGTATGTAAAATAACTCAAGAACGGTTTGAGCTAGCGACCACAAATTCTCTACACGTACTTTTGAGGTCCTGCTGGAGGGTCATGTCTCAAAAGAGGTCAATTCGTCAAAACCTTCATGATCTTTACCACCACTACTTTAAGAACGGTTTGAGATAATGGGTCGGGAACGTTATTTCTGTCTCTCTGTGTTGTTAAAACAGTTGACCACAACATTTGGCGCCACTAGTGACAATAACAGTTTGATAAACAGGTTGACAAATAACCGTTAACAATTGTTATTAAGCACACCTCAATGTATATCTTACGCTACTTTATTGCATCCTTTTAGAATGGTTTAATATATGACTTTGTTTTCTTATTTCAAAGTATTCGGCAATTTAATTCGGGAAGCAAGTAATTTCTTTCGAAATTGATAATTCTGTAAATTAATTGCCCTATTTACAACAAAGTTAACTTTTTGAATAAAAAAAATTATACCTTCAATAATAGCCATGCTTGCACTATCATTTTCCCAACGGCGATAACATCACTTGTGTTCCAGGGAATTCTGTATTTTAGTGCCTGCCAAAAATATTCGTTGCAATCAAATATTTCGAAATTTTCGTTAATAACATATTTTAAAAATTATAGAGGATGAGGTAACCAACAATATTGTTTTTGTTAAAACTTCGATCGAATCTTCATTTCGATAATTTCTTGCTTATGGAAAGCACAGCCAAGTCAAAATTATATTCATGACTAAGTTTGTATAAAGATTGTAGCCTGCAAAAATCTTTGGAACAAAAGGTATATATTTAAGTTGAAAATTTTAGGGTTAAGCGAAATTTTAAAATAGAAACTGGCTTCGACTGCCAAGGCAATGGGAATTGTACATTGTTTAACTGTCTTGGTTGTCTACGCCATACGTAATACGTTTCTAAATTAAATAGTCAGAGCTGTCGCTGCTCCTTATCGTCCTTATTTAAAAGGACTTACCAGAAAAAAATGATGTGTAGAGTTGGTGAGAACATGCCGTGGGAAAAAACATCCGAGTAGAAATGGCTTTCTCTGCCCTAAAAGTTCGCACAGGGTATCATTATTTCAAGGTAGCTCTTTGTTGTCTAATTGTTTGAAACGTGGCATTCTGTTTTGCATTATCGTTTTAATCACAGTCTATGTATTATATAAAATATTAGGAACGCAAATTATTGCTTAAACTTTGCACCCCGAAAAAAATTATAAACAAACCAATTTTCACAAGATAAGAAAATTAGTTTGTTTACGAAACGTACAGCAGGAAAATAATATCTTGCATCAGCCCAATTTTTTCAGAACCAAAGCTTCAAATTACACACTTTCTAAATTTGATGGGACTCATTCCGTTAACCCGTGTTTTTAAAAATTATTATGCATGCAGTACCGCATAAATTAATACTGCAATTCTAAGCATGATACTTATTTGAACCTCTCGGCATATGAAATATTTGCCAAACATTTTCTTACAGCACATTAATACGTTAAGATAATTGTTAGTACATACCTTCCTCTATTTCATTGAGCAATTGCATAAAATGTATAAATCAAAAGGTATAAGCTTGTTCGAAATATTTGAGAAAATTTAAGAAATGGGTTCTCTTTCTCAAACATCTCATCATTTGTCTCGAAAAAACTTTTTTTATCAAAACTGACTTCGCAGAATTTGTTGAAAACTATCGTCTCATGGGGACATTTGTTAGGTGCAATTCCTTTTACTTGGAATCACGCTGAAGAACGCTTAGTGATTGCCAAAACCAAATTAAGATGGCGGTTGTACTTGGTTAGCATTAATTCGTACACACTCTTCCTCTTTATTACATGGGTTCACGCACATATCAATCGAGACACTTTAAGCAGTTCGTTATGCTTTGTTATTTTAACTGTACAATTCATCATTGTTGTCATGTCTTGTGCTAATTCATTGAAATCCGAAACTTTAGTAGTAGTTCTCAATACCGTGATGACTGAAATGGGAAAAAAAAAAGATTTGTTAATTGCTTTCTTTGTAATAATAATAAATTAAAAAGAGGCGGACACTAATTTATAGTCGCATATAGTTTTGCTCCAAATGAGAATGTTAATGTTTTAATTCATATTTAAATTAAACTCACGGTTGCAATATTTTTTATTGTACCATACTAATTTTTATACGATAACCGCGTATTAGTAATTATCAGAATAATTGAATGTACTTATTTCAATATCGATAACTCATATTTTTATCCTTGTTTTTGTAACAGTTAAAGATGAAGTTACAGAATCTTCTAAACCTGAAAAGTTAATACTTTTGGGCTGGTTGTCTTTGCCCTTGCTTATATATTGGCCTTTTATGTCGGTTTTTCTTGGGTTAATTAAACCAGACTGGCCGATATTCTACACCTCAATCATATACAAGGAAAATCCACCACCGTCAAACTTTAGCGTACTTCTTCTGATATATTTTGTCAATCCGATTTATATATTCTGGCTTATGGCCACTTTCATGGCACATATTTGGTTCCACGTTTTGGGTATGCTTATTATACTCACAGAATGTAATTTTGCAATGCGAGAATTGAAGTAAGTCATATATTACGTTTCTATAAACTTGCTTTGCATAATATGTTAAACATACAAAGATACTGATGATTCGCATATAGGGACAACACATTTGTTAAGCTCACAATTGCGAATTACTAAAAATAAAATAGGAATCAAATATCGGGGGGGGGGGGGGAGCAATTAACAGTAAAATATAAACGTAGCTAATTTTCAAAGAATTTATAAAAATATATTAAAGCAATATTTTAAATTTGGGGTTTTACTGAAAGTTTACAACTACAATCTTATTATTTTGATTTTACATACTCAACATTAACGTACATATTGTAACGCTCATATTAACGCATATTAACATATTAACGCTCATATAGTAACTTTGTAGCTCCTTTATCAAATTTTATACTTGTTTTTTTAGTAAATGCCTCATTGCAATGCATAATTTTTAATTTCAGTATAAATGGAAGGAATCACAAGTTAACGGAAGAGTTTAGAAGTCCAAAACGTTTAAGAAGATTTTACTCTCTTTCCCAAATTGTATTTTACATGATAAACGATATAGGGACGTATCCGTTTTTCATCCTAATATACGCAATCAAAAGATGTATTTATATGTGCAATTATTGTTGGATAAGGAAAAGCGTAGCGACAGGACCATTTCCAACCATACTTATGATTACATTATCTATATTTTTGATAATATTGGGTTGCTTTGTTTTATGGGCTACCTCCATGGTTTACCATAAATCCAAAAGCAGCATTAATTCGTGGAAATATATTAAAGGAATTAACACAAAAGAAACAAAAGAAATGAAGAAATTCGTACTGGCTACTCGCCCCATGAAGATTTATGTTAGTCAATGTGCTTACTCACAGAAAATGAAAATCCTGACATTTGTGAATTCTGTGTGTCAAGGAACAATTCAAATGTTACTTACATTTTGATTTAGGTAATATTATTTGGCATCAAATTTCATAATAATAAATTTGTTGTGCTGGCTGTGCATATTTAATGATAATGATAGAAAATAGGTATCTCATTTCAAATTTTCTCAAAATGTCATGGTTTGGTTCATACAGACCGTTTTGCTCCGAATTGACATATTCCCTCTGAACCGTTTGCTGGAAAAGCGTGCGGCTTCCGTTTAAAAGTCAGCAGTTTGC
Organism: Pogonognathellus flavescens; assembly: GCA_019776165.1. Classification (NCBI taxonomy): domain Eukaryota; kingdom Metazoa; phylum Arthropoda; class Collembola; order Entomobryomorpha; family Tomoceridae; genus Pogonognathellus; species Pogonognathellus flavescens. The sequence continues at coordinate 7,818 of JABASD010005949.1, forward strand.
TCCCAAAGATAGAAACCTGGTCTAAAACAACAAATTCAGTTGGCTATGCTACTGTACATCATAAGTTCCCATTTTAAGTCTTGGGTATGGGCGAGATTCTGATATCCCTTTAATCCATTGCGGTCGGGGTTTTAAATGTTTCTCAGCTATTCTTAAATTGAGGTTGGATTGGATTTTTTTTAAAACCGTGATAAATATTGATTTGGGTCGCGGGTGAAAATAGTCATCACAATTGCTCGTTTCTGTAATATACATACATAAATCATTCAGTTCAAAGGAAATAAGTCTATAATTAATTTATAGTGCTTACAACCAGGGTTCGCATGGCCACTGGCTAGTGGTCAACTGGCCATATGACAAAATGGTAGAAATGGTCATCAAAAATTTGTTGGCCAGTGGCCCAAATGGTAGAAAGTGGCCAAAATAGAAAAACAGCAGATTTTAAGGCGCTGTTTTTCAATATTTTGTTATTTTGTCAACAAATATATATCTGTTTTTAATAAAAACGGCATTTTAAATTATGAATTATTATGCTACATAAAGTTTAAGAGTTAATTTGAAATGTGTATGGATTTCTTTTTGTTTAAATGCAATTTATTTGGTAGAATACATGGTAATTTTATACTGCCATTTTTACCGCCTGGAGGCCATTATAGCCATTTTGGCCAACCGGCTGGTTGTTAAGGAAAAATTCTGGCAAAAAACGAACTATGCTTACAACACGTATTTTACTATCCAAATGAAAAATAAAATTGCATATTTTCTCTGTCTTTACGTATAAGATCGTACCCGCTAAACTTTGGCAGAAGCAATTTCTTTCTTAAGAAATATTTCAGTCACACATAAAAATGTCTAAATTATAATCACATAAAAAATTATCCACCATTCTGCATTTGATCCGTATGGATTGCACATTTAGATAAGAAGTATTTAATTTGTAAGCAATTTTATATCTTGAGCACTGTGAGTTAAAGTTTAATCTATTTTGGATTCGCTAACAACGCAGGTTTAGATGTGGACGGCGTAGGGCTGGGTTTTTGGGTAACTGCTGCTCAATTAGGTTTCGGTTTACAACCTTAAAAATTCCGTCAACTGTGATTTCATTATTTGAGTAGTTAATTTTGGCTGGAAGCTTGTTTTCGAGTGCATCACTGAGTTTATCTCGAAGTCCTCACTTATAAATATTCCCATTCCGGCTTCTGGTGCTGAGGGTTTTAATTTGAATTTATTTTCCAGTATGAGGTCACGATCCTTTTGAAGTACAAGTTGAACTCGAACAGGCCGGCATTATTTGCGATGAATTTTGAGATCCTGTAGACAGTATCTCAATGTCTGGTAATTTCAGTGTATCCTTACTAGAGGGTAGTGCGGGTGCGGGCACCCGCAAAAAACCCGCACCCGCACCCGTGCGGGTGCGGGTCGGAAAATTTGGGAATTTGCGGGTGCGGGTGCGGGTCGGGTTTTAAAGTTGGTAAATTTGCGGGTTTTATTTTACATATACGTAGAATATATAAATATATTATATAGCATAGAGTAAACAATCAACACGACAGTGTTCACAAATTATGAAGAAATCTGCATGTAATTCAAATCAGATGCAAATTCAATATATTTAAGTGAATTACACCAAGGTTTTATAAATTTGCGGTTTTTTTGCGGGTTTTTTACGGGTGCGGGTCGGGTGCGGGCTTTACTTTGTCGAGATTTTGCGGGTGCGGGTCGGGTACAGCCGTTCACTTGCGCGGGTACGGGCCGGGTGCGGGTTCGAAAATCTCGGACCGCACTACCCTCTAATCCTTACTTAACGATATGACTTTTTCTGCGGTTTCTCTATTTGTTTAAGTTTCCGAGTCTGTAAGTTCAAAAACAATTATACTTTTTTTCCTCAATTCTATGTACATGTGATCATTTTCCGATTCCAATCGATAAACTTTGCTTTTAAGGGAAGTGACTTCTGTTTGAAGAGACTGGTTTTGTTTCTGTAGTGACTGGATACTTTCTGTATTTTTTTCAATAATCGATATGGATCATTTCATTTCGTTTAGTGTCCTAATGATGAGGGCCAGTTGGTCTTTGGTTGAGGGTTCGTCATAATCACTTTCCGGCTCCACTGGTTTGATGGCTTTCGTCCTTTTAGCAAGTCGACTGGTTGCTCCGGCAGTTAGGCTCCTTTTGGCTCGAACCATTATTCAATTAGATAGAAATCAGTCTAGGTGACAGTATCGTAAGATGCCAAATTTGGTTGACATGATTTACTGACCAAGTGCGTAACATATACTATATACAGTGTATATTAACTTATCTTTGTGATGTATGAAAACTCCAGCTGTCAGTGGTATTGAATTGGTCCTTTAATATGTAGTAGTGGAGGGAAATACCGGTTCAGTAAGTAGTAGGGTTTAAGTTAGTTGAAACTCAGTTATTTTGTATAAAGTGTAATGTATAAATATCAAAACTAGTGGTGAAAAGTATAAAGAGTACAAAATTGATATTGTATTATGATATTTTGAGTTCTTAGTTTGTGTTTTTGAATTCTTTTTTATTAAAATTGTACAAGGATAACATTGAGAAGTCAATATTTCAAAAGTCGCGCTGTTGGATTAATTGTTGTATATCATATATTTATACAGGTCACAATGAAAGCCAAGTTCAAAAATGGGCTCACTCAGTAATTATCAGAATAAACTACAGATGTGAAAAAGTTGCAAACGCAACACAAGGTTGTGATCGAATTTGACGAAATTGAATTTGGCGAAAGGCCATTTTTTCGTTGAATTTGACGAACGAAAAAATAACGTGTTGAGATTGACGAAATCTATAATGTTTAAAGTGACGAAAAGAAATAATGTTTAAGTTGGCCAAATAAAATTGAGTAAATCAGTAAATATGATGTGTGTGACATGACACATTCACACATTACTGACATCACCATAATTAAATTAAAAAATAACTATCATGTTTATTCAAAAATTGCTGATTGCGAGTTTTGCGAGTTAATGCATGTATGAAATCTCCATGAACCTCTCTTTCTCTCACAGTCTGATACTAGCAATATAACATACGCTTTTCAAACCGAAAACAAAATGAATAGGTACGTCAAGTAAAATGCATCTTTATTTGTTTAATGCAGTACATGTATTATACAGTACACATACATATTAATCTACCAATCATAATTGCTAACATGAAACACTGAACTGTAAGGGTTACAAGAGATCAGTCGAATATGATTTCTTAGTGAAATATACATTGGTATTGTTTCATAAATTCGTCAAATTCAACGTTGACTAATTCGTCAATTTCAATTGTCACTGATTTCGCCAAATTCTTGATAGGACAAATTCAGGCTAAAGCAACATGCTTTAATGAAGGTGGCAAAAATCATGATGAATAACACCAAATCATGTTAAAAGCATCATGAT
>JABASD010005950.1:0-11239 GCA_019776165.1 Pogonognathellus flavescens
TGCATTATTTTTTGACATTTGAAAAGGTCAAGAATTTGCTATAATATAAACTTCTTTCCACATCATTTGTGCATATAATATATTGTTGGACAATATCACGAGGTTTCACTATGTAAAATTAAACAATTAATCTATCTTTCCCTTATAACCAACACTGCCTTTTTGTATATTCGACCCTTAACACCTATAAAATGCATGCTTCCAAAATTATATTATGGACATGTCAAATTATATTTTGGAAAGTATAACATTCCAACATCTTAGAACAAAAATGACTTTTTCCTTTGATGCAGTTTAGCGTGTATAGTTACGTGTGGACATGTTGACCTTTTATAATTAGTTTATCTTTATTTACGGTCACTTAGTCAAGTCATTTAGTCATTTAGTTTACTAACAATATTGTACAGCCTTTAATATTAATATATTTAGCCAAAAAAATTCTTCTTTCTGATTTCCACCCTTTCTCTACTCTATAGAAGTGGGCTAAACGGCTAACGGCCGGCTAAGTGAAGCACCCTTAAATCACCACTAGCTGAGTGTTTTTAGAAATCGTATGTATAAGTAACGCAATCGACCTAAATGGTATAGGTAGGTTAAATAATATTTCATGCGGTTCTCCTTCAATAGACATGTAAAGAGACACAAGTTGGCAATATAGTGTTAATAAAGTTAATAATTAAGACGTAAAGGTTTGATATTCAATCTTTCCAATAGAAAGTTCAAGTTCAATGTCTTGTTAATGAAACACAACCGAAATAAGAAATGAAGATACAAAACTTGTACTTTGTCGTCGGCTTGCCAAAGTTTTGTGAACAATACGTAGGTAGGTATGAATATATTTGTATTATATACATCTGACAACAGAAACTATAAATAATATTGTTTTTACGTAGGTTCTGCAACGATACAAAATAAAGGTGGAACTGAAATTTATGTTGGCTTATATGCCAACGTGCTGTACGGAAGTTTGAAATGGCATTATTACAAGCATGAACAACTTAGTTAAACTGATTGATAAAATACTGAACTTTCGAAGTATGCAAGGAATCGTACTCCTGCGCTGCATTGTATACCATAAAGTTGAAATGAAAGTTCCATGTGACAAAAGAAGAAGGATGATCACCCACATATCGAAAAAGTTTTAAACGGAAAAACGGAGGATGCGGAATTGGAATACTCCGCCAGTAGTAGGGCGATGAGAGAATTCAATTACAGATAATATCTATCTCGCAAATCGCAAGTTGTTAAACTCAAGCTAAAGTCAATTTAGACTTAACCTTTAAAAAAACGTCCTATTCTGCCTCCAGAAGAGAAAATGCTAACAACACAAATCTTACCTTGTCATACAAGGCAGCCAAACAATTTTTTTAACCAGTAAATATTAAACCGGAAGCTTAGTTTCTGAGTTTCAGATGAGCACAGATTGAAAGTTTTAAAGAAAAATTTCATTGATTTTGGTTTTTAATTTTTTTACGAGTTTAACATACCGGCCGTGATAAACTTTCATTGCCAAAGTGCATGGATATGAATATCATTTGCACTTAAAAAGTAACGAAAATTATGTTGCAGTTATGTGTGAGTATTTTTAACATGCTTAGAATACTCACCTATCAAGTCAATATAGATAGACAGAACAATGTTACGTATAACTGGATTCAGATAAAATATATATTTTAATTTATTGTTCCAACATAGTTTGTTCGGTATTTGTGACTCTGAATTGCATCCTTACATACTTTTACAGAAAATCTCTTTGGTCATTGATTAATAGGTCAAATGTATAAAGCAAAATTACTTACTACCTAGTACCTAGCCTAGTACTGAAAAGCAAATTATCTACAGGCTTCCTCCTACCGTCCATTTCGACTTGCACATGGACTTTCCGTACACCGTCACCGTACACCTACGCGACATGTGTATAAATGCCTCATTATACCCCACTGCTGTCATTATACCTACAGTATATCTTACAGAAATAATAATATTAATATTATGTGATCTTATACACATAGACTTATAGATAAGGTAGAGTTGTACAGTGCTATGTACTTCGAGTACATATGTCACTTACAATTGATAGTACAAAATTTAATACAACAATAAAATTCTGGGCCGTTTTATTGAGACAACTGCTGTAAACTTTTATTTATGAAAATACAATCTGAGAATAAACTGAAGTTTAAAGTAAAGGATGAAGGAGACATAAGGTTCTTAACAACTTGCATTCGGATAGGATCAATATGTTCACCGTAAACCATGTTTTTATTTCTACACTCCTCCACAGTCGTCATGGATGTGCTTAACAAAAAACCTATACAAGCTTGCTACTTTTTTGTATGACAAACAAACTGCAGCCGGGTACTTCATTTAAGGCAGTGAATTATCATGTTCGGTTTGAGACTTAAAAAAGAGTTATGGCCTTTAAAGTTTTCTCATTAATTCACAGGAACGACGCACTATATATCGGTTGCATGGATTCTCCGTGTTGACGGTGTATCAGACCGACCTGGTTAAAATTAGAAATTGGCAATATTTCCCATTGCGTTTAAGAGAGAATTAAGAGGTATATTGGAATAAACACAATGCCAAGAACTGACTGGTATAGTCAGAAATCGTAGAGTTCGATACGGTTCGACTTAGACCAGTGTCGGCTTGTACTTCATTTTAAACTGCAAACCGAAAAAGTAAACGTATATGCAAATATCTAGTTACAGCCAACAAAATAAGTCCGTCTACATATTTTTTGTAAACTGTAGGTTGATTAATTACGGCCACCACGTCATTATATTAAAGAGGTAATATTATACATTATGTAACATTATAACTCCTCCATTTATTAATGTAAGTTGACTATAACATAAAAATAATTTTCATTCATTGCTGCATTGAATTTCTTCTTCTTATACTGTGAGACGGAATGATTTACATAAAAGCATCCAGCCCAGTATAAATTATATTATGAAATTGACGAAAGTAAGAGCTGAACTGTACGGTACACTACAATTAGTTACATTAGCCAAAAGAACCGTGGTTTGTTGATGTGGTAATCCGAAATGTAGAGTGTATCATCTTTGCCCAACCTCACACGTTAATTTTCATCTTGTAAAAGTAAATAGGATTCATCTTTAGGAGTACGACTCCTGTCTATTTCTCTCTTAACTTCCGAACTCTATATACCTATCCCTCCTCTTTACAATTAACTTCTTTAACTCCCTTTAATTTGCAGTTAAAACGAACGAAAACGAACGCGAGTAAACAGTCAGTTATTTCATTTCATCTACCTGTGCACTGACGTCCTGGATACTATTTAATCCGTAAGGTTAGTACTGCAAGTTGATTTTTACGTTTTCAATATTTATTTTCTTAATTTACTTTATAAAGAAATCTCTTTTCTTTCGTTGCTCTTCACTTTGGTTTTTTGGTCTACAATCATAGTCATACTTCATATTATTGCCCCTTTAATTTTCATGGTGAGTTGATTACTTGCTAAAGCATATTTATCAACGAGATGTTTCATACACATTTTAGTAAATTGAGATTGCTATTATAATTATTATGTATCATTTTTATAACTAGTATGAATGTATCATTTTTGTCTTTATTATATGTCAGATGCATTAATACAAATTATGCGAGCTGAACAATAAATGAAATTCAATATGTTGCTAATTTGTCACAAAAATTTATAGATATTGTCCTCAAACTCATAATTATTGTACATATCCTTAGCAAAGCTAGTACAAGTGTATAGGACTGGCTAAATGATTACAAATTATGCTATTCTCATTGTTACTTAAAATCAATGCTAAAAGGTGAAAATATATTTACCTCGTAACAAAAAAAACTTTCCAATTATTCACTACTTATCTACTTTCCATAATTATTATTATTTCCCAACATGGGTATTTTAAGTGGTACATTTTCCTGCATAATTTATTTTGGGGCATACCAACAATTACTTAAACCAGAAGACTATAAAATTAGAAGTGGAAAACGTAGTTGTAATAAAATAAGGTTTGCAAATATCTCCAAGCAAAAGAAAAATATCTGCTGGAAAAATATTTTGATATGAAATGGTGCATTGTAAAAAGTGTATTTTGCTATAATATCATGAATTTCTGTTTTATATGATTATAGTACGTATGTTTCTTATGTTTCTTTATTTCTGTGAGTTATGTCATTGATTTGCTACTATAATTACTTACCCCACACCAAGTTAATGTTTATACTGCTTGTGACACATAAGCTGGATTCCCTTAGCTGAAGTGTGCATCTTTTAATCTTGTAGTTATTTATAACATCTAAAACATGTGCGTGATGAGTACCCATTGCATTCTACCCATCGTGAATTGAGACATGAGGTGTGTTTGGAATGGTTTGGATTAGTGGAAGTTCGATGAGGTAAATCCACTTCAGTTACTGTTACATGTAGTTATAGTTGTTGCTATTGTTCCGTTTTGTTCGACTACTTGGTATTTGTACTTCAGCAAAAAATATAAAATAAATCCTTAGCACACATTTAAAGTACAGTGTACTCCACCAGCCATAAACTGCACATTGACTAAAAGCGTTGCACACACGAAGCGACATTCTTCACACGATACACGTGCTAAAGATTAATACGTGTGTGTGTGTAAGTATTTACATTCTATCTGTATTCTACGGCCTACTTGATCTCATTCAGCTAACTGACTCAATTGGCAATGTTCGTATTTCCTTATGTTCCTCTCGCATTGTGGTCTATAGAGTAAAATCGTCAACAGTCTACGTCTGGTCCATAGTCCATATCTGTCACAGAATTTGGAATAAGAAGAACCAAAAATAGATAATGAAAGAAGTACAACAAACGAGCGTGAGTGAACGTACAAAGTCAACACCGCAATCCTATCCTCCCCTGCCTTTCATCCCTACGTCTTTGTTCATCTTATTTGCTCATCTTCATTTCTGATGCAGTACTACCTCATCATTATTCATGTATTCAATATTTAACGTAGATACCTACTTACAAGCATTAAAGTCACTTAAAGTCTATGTAGGAAATAAAAATCTAGTTAATTATATATATAGACCAACAGCTCTCTTAGAGCCAAGCCAACTCTTTCTGGTACATTTTCGCTTTTGGTTTTAATCAACGTACATATTTGTACTTACTACCGCGTAGTATACGTAGTGAAACCGTTTTTACAGGAAAGTGACCGAAATTAAACATAATAATGAGGAATACTGAATCTTCTGCGCATTCACTCAATTTGATTTTGTTGTAAGAAAGGGCATGATCTATTGTCGCTGCTGCACCTTCTTTGGGAGATGAAAGGATAAGGAAGTGTTCATCATGATAAAATCCTTTCTACAAATTACGGTTGTAGACGTACAATAATAAATACTAGGCATGACGATACTTTTCATCAAGAAAAATATCTCTCGTACAATTTCTGGTGCATTTCCATCGTAATTAGTCGATCATCACTTCATCACGCATCAATCGATCGAAACATTTCAAAATAAATTGCCTCTCTCAAAATAATTTATTTAATTACTCATGTTTTTATGTAGAGATAAAAGTTATTGTAAATCAATTTAATATGTTGTACTTGCTTAATTTATGATAAAATATTATAATGTAAGCAAACATAAACAAAATCCGAATGTCCACTCCACATTTTTTCATTTCTCATCATTTTATCGAGTAACAAACAAATGCGACTTATAGAAAGGAATCCATAAGCAAGCTGAACTGTGGAGATGGAGATATTGGTACATTGAGTAATGCGCCGTTATATGTTACTATTACTTGGTACTTGGTATCACGAGTGAACAAATATTTACTCTTCGGAACATTACGGCATAAAATAGCGAACCAATACATATCAGAAGTCTGTCGAAATTGAAAAGGCATTTTAGGAAAGCAATGTTATATTTTATTGTTTTCTGTTTGCAGTTTGAAGAAGTTTAACAAACAGAACTGTCTTGAATTTGCCGTTTTGCTCAGCGATGGGTGAAGAAGAAATTCGTTTGCTTCGAGTGACAAATCAGCATTTGGAACAGGAAGCAAGGACGTTACAGTTGGTCAATCAGCGCTTAGAAAAACACGCTATGAATCTTCGGCAAAACATTGAAGGTGGAAAACGTCATTCGAAGAGTTTGAGGAAGGATGTTGGATATGACATTAAAGCCGTTAGAGAAGAAGACATCAAAAAATATGAAGTCGCTATGAATGATCTGAAAACAAGGTTGTTAAGAAAATATCACTCTTAGCCTCTCTATACTTTCTACCTACAATATTTATTTGATTGCTTAACAAAACTTTCATGTGAACGTAATTTGCTGTTAGTCTATCTCTATACGTCTAATGATTGAAGCGATATCTCAAAAGAATAGACTTTTACACAGATACCTAATAAATACCTACACACAGCACGTAACCAAATAAAATCTCTTAATTCTGGCTCAGTATGTTTTACAAGACAAATTTACAACTTACTTAACTCTTCTATCCGTTCGGCCAATATACTTTGTGATAAGAGTCGGCCATAAATATTCTTACATAAGATTATGATATGACCATCCCATATGTAATTCTACACAATATTTAACAGAACTTCATTATAGATCAGAGCAAATCACAGTATAAGATTAAATTGAATTTTGGTAAATGTTGGTCGTGTAAAAATTGTCGACATGATATTTTATGGATATTTTTGCAGATTGCAAGTAGAATTAAACAGAGCCTTAGAAACGCAGAAGGGGCAACTGGAGAAGAACTTCCGATCTGAACTAATGAAGTTAGTTCACAAGAAAGACAATCAACTTCATTTATTATTCACTCATACACAAATGGTAGGTGAACTTAAACAAGAAAGTAAGTTTTTCACTTTCAAGTTCCACATTACGTTTCTGGATTGTTATTTTAGACATCTTCCTTCATTTTCTCACGTATTGCTTGCACTGCAAAATAACATTAATATTGTTTTACATGTTCTGTCATAAATACTTCAGAAGTTTTGTGTTGTGTGTATTATAACAACATAACACTATCACCAAATGATATTCTATCCTTATGAGTAGGGAAATTTTATGTGTGCATTATTTATTTAGTGTAAACGTCGATCCCCCTCTGAGTTACATTTAAGCTTTTGCAAATTTCTTTTTTCTGATTTTAAAGACGTGTAAAGGCTAAAGGCAGTAACGTTGAATGAATTGATATTGGCATTGCTACAAATCCTGTATTAGTATTCATGACGCATGGTTTGTCCAACTGTTGCCTAAAATATAACCTACCTTTTAAAAGCTACCTACCTTTCATAATTTGTAGTCACATTAGAAAAGCTTTAGCAAAACAAATAAACGCGAGAGCATTGTTTACTGTAGGAAATAAAATTTGTACACAATAACATAGGTATTTGGAATTCCATTTATTTTTGTAGCATATTTTGTAGTGGGGATTCTTTGTACCAAATTTGTGCATTTACATTTACATTCGAATGTATTTTGATTTGTATTTTGACTTGAATAGGTAAAAAGAGAAGCAGATAAAAAACGCGTGGCTGAGAGAAAGCATTACGAAGACTCTTATCAAGTGTATCTGGATAAACTTAAGCAAAACTTTCAGAAACAGCTCACTCGACTGGTATGCCATTCTCATCACGACTCTATGAGTTAAACTAACATCACTCTAAACTCATTTATCGATGCTTTGTTTGACCGCATGCAATTCTTAAAAGAAACTTGTTTCTCTGTACGTGCTTAAACATCAAAATATCACCCACTAACAAATTGTAGTTTTTTTGAAACCTTTACAAGTTACCTGCAGCTAAAGCCTCTGGGTGTAATATTATTGCTAGTAATATTTTACTGCTAGTTCTGGGACTTGAAGCGACCACTCAATAAATAATAAATGATCGTATTTTGTACTTCCCAATGTTTACGAGATTGTTGATTGCGATTTTTTAAAGTGCTTTCATTTTAAATAACTATAATAACAATTTAACATGTTCTCACCCCGTCGAGGAAGAAAAGTTTGTTATTTAACGTGTGAACACCAAATCTGTATCTTTTTAGTTGATGGAGCTCAAATCTAAAGAAAGACTTATAGATTCATTACAAAGAAATGTCATGTCGCTGTCCAGTTCCATGACAATGAACCAACAGCACCCACCGCCACCACCGCCAAAGAACCCGAATAAACATTCGGCAAAGTCAGCAGGCAGAAGCAAGGTAAGCTGCTCAGCTTAAATAATTATTCGCACAACGCAATAGAGTAGTAATGATATTAAATGGATTATTTTGAAATCATATGTCCCGTCATTAAAATTAATAATGGTATTATTAATATCGTCAACAACCTCGCGTGTTTTTCATGAAACAATGAAAAATCGTGAAAGCAAAACAACAATGCAAACAGTCTACAGTCTAGACAAGAGGATTAGACTATTGAATTGATGTGGCATTCGTTAATACCACGTTAATACTTTTTGTTCACATCAGATAAAGTTAATGCTATCACTTATTCTCCTGAGCATATAGACATACGCTGTGCAACACATGAAAACATGGGATCGGTTAGCAGTAGTAGTAGCATTTATGAAGTACAGTATTTATTGCATAATTGTGCAAGTATAAGAGAATAATATCACATTTTATAGATATACCCATATATCTGGTATAATAATATAATAATACAGTATTACCAGGCACGCTTAATTCTGCCTGGAAGTCAATTATATTTATCTCCCCTTCATTTAGTGCGTTCACGATCAAGATTTTCTTTGTTGATATCGTTTATGTTTTTGAGCAATCAAATGACGACGAAACGTTTATCATGCTCTTGCTCCTACAAATTGCTGATTTCAGTAGTGAAGTGCATTGTGGTACAAAAAATACTTCTCTTGTCTCTTACTGATGTACTATTTAAGGGAGAGGCTGCCTTTTGGGCATCGGTGGTGCTGGTGACCTCCTCAGTTTTTAAACCATTTATTCTGCTTTTTTACCTTAGTGCAGGTGTCCCATTTTGGTATAGTTAAAATAATATTCCTTTGTTAGGTGATAAGCTATTTACGCATTAGTTATTGCAAAAGTTGATTCTGATATGAGTAGAGACCTATCCCATAGTGTAGTACACGCACGTCATTCAGCTAAATATTTTATTAAGGGAAAGCTAAGTGTAAAGTAGAAAAGTAAATGTTCGATCTGTTGGTATTCAATGACAAATTGTGACTGTAATTATCCTGGTTGCTATACTTAATATTTTGCAATAAAAATATGGTTATATATTAGACGATGCAAGTCAATAATGTTATGCATATATGTTTGTCCGAATGTCTGAACTTCATATAAAGCTGTTAAACCTGTAGCAGTTTTCTTTGCTCTGAAATGAAATGGTAAATGGACACTTGTGAACAGACTACTATCACCAAAACATGAATGGAAAATTCAATTCGAGAAAATTAAAAATTCTCCTTTTGTTCTCACGAAAGGATTAATTTTCTTTGGCTAAGAAATTGTAAGTTTCTCGAGTTCCTGACCTGGTAATGAACTGAAATTAGACGTCCTTCTTACATATAATTTAATAATTGGAGAAATGAAATAAAAATAATTGATTAGGTTAGGGTATTTTCAAACACACCTCTAATCCCAACATAACATTTGTAACAAAAGAGATGTACAACATTCACGTTGAACTAACACTCGTAAAATCCAATAAGAGAAAGTCTTATTTATGTGGAGAAGTGCACAATAGAATTTGTAAGTATAACGAATCAAGTAAAGAATTATAAATTATAGCCTGCCTGCATAAACAGCAATAAAAAATTCATCCGGTAAGAAATAGCGTATTGTTTAGACAACCTTTAATAATAATCGTCGATCCTTTTCCGTTCGTTTTTCCATTCACAGCTATATTGACGAAGAATGCTCATTAATTTCAAATCTTATTAATACATACACAATAATAATATTGTAATGAAATTAAGGTGAGAAGCTAAATTGTTTCACTGCGTTATAAACATTATATGTAAGTGAAATATAATAATAAGTATGTTTATGGAAGTCTCTAGGTACATTTTAATATTCCATTAAGTACACAGAACATATCTACTGCATTTGCGATATGTAGCCGTAGAAGGTAGCAATTACAATAGCTGTAAATGAGTAAACTCACAGTGGATATTCTTTTTGCTAACTTTTCTCAACTCATGTTCGCATTGTAACTGAATCACGTATTTTTGTAGCACATCCATTTACTTTTAATAAAAATAAAAGTAAATTGGAGGTTTGGGTTACTTTATTTGAGGATTACTGAAGCATGTATTTTGTAGAGATGCGTCTTGTAGCAAAAGTCACCATCTTTACTTTTACAATTTCTGATTGGACTGAAATTCATTATAAAAATGCAATTTAATTATAATACGATCATATTAAAAATTTACTTCAATTTCTATTATCAAAATTACACCAATCAAAATGTTAAGTTTGATTCTATCATAATTACAGGTATTCATACCATGTAAACTTGTCTTGATGGGAAATTAACAATGTACCTGCGGTTTAGATTACATTTTATATAATAAACTAATAATAAGTAAGATATATAACCAGAGATTAGCTGTTATTTTAACAATTAATGATTTCATGTTTTTATTTGTTACAAGCAACTAAACATTTATTGTAGGTTAATTGTTGTAAAACTTGTCATACAGCCGTGGCCATACAGTACCCATAAACCAAATGAACTTTTTCACCGACAGTGGTTAGAGATAGAGCGCAGCGTGCTTGCTTATTGTTTCTACCTATTATAAGGAATTTTTAATTGAGATTTATACATGATAACTACTAGAAATAATGGTAATGTAATAAATGGTATCTGGAAATGGGAAAAGGTAGTAACATTTATTTTGAAATAAAATAAAAATAGAAAGGAAGAGAACTTGATAGGATATTGTACGAATTAATGGTTGGTAATTTTGTAGATGTAATGTCGTTGCACTGGGAGGAACTGCGACTAAGACCGGGACAAATAATAACTTTATTTCATGACAAATATTTCACGAATCTTCCATGCGAGTTCTACATAACTGTCACGTAACTAGTTTTTAGACCTCACGAGGTCTTATGTGCCCGATATGTCTGTCGGTCTGTCGGTCTGTCTGTCTGTCTGGCGACACGATAACTCGAGTAAAAATTAACTTAGGCGAATGAAACTTGGTACACATGTAGGGAATGGCAAAACTAAGGCTAAGTTCGT
>JABASD010005951.1:0-11233 GCA_019776165.1 Pogonognathellus flavescens
AATTCATTTCTTTTTTAGAAAAATTCATTTCTTTTTTTGTTGGATTAATATTAAGTCTAATAATAATACTGGAGTTGGTAGTTTAACTCCAGAAATAGTTTCAAGTTTCATTATTTGATTATGAGAATATTTGTTACTGCTGTGTTTTTATTCTTACACGATCAAAAGCTGAATTCAAACTAACCAACCCATCTTTTACATCTTACCCAAGAACGAAAAATGAGTCCGAATCTTTGTTTTATGTTAGCCAAGTTAAAATGTTTCTAAGCATTAAAGAAACAATTGATTCCTAAGTTAGCTTTGTAGAGTGTGCACGTTTCATGCATGCGCCTTTTCTGTTACTGGCTGCGTGTTAGATTATGCTGATTATTATTATACAGAAGTAACGCAATAAATTCTATAATAATTTTGTCAGATACATTTATACACTTTAAGTTAGTTAAAAAAGTTTTACAATCATATCTGACAATCAGAACAATAAATCTAAAAACATCTAAAAACGAACAACACGAAAAAGAATGAGCGTGTTATGTCGATGTCTGATTTATACACAACAAATGCCCTTGAACGTTGAAATGCAATTGAGATCTATCTCAATTGCATTTCCTATAGCCTATACCTATAGGTTATGCGCATTAAACATAGAAAACAGTTTTACTTCTATACACATGACATCTTCAATTTAATTTCAACTGTATACATTTTGTGTAAGCTATATTGTAGTTTATTGCTTTCTCTATTGCATCTATTGAACGAATTACATATACAAACGTCTAACCTTAGGTATATTTGTGCAAATTCTCGAAAATCACGGAAATTAAAATAAATCCATTCTGAATTCTTTATGAGAAGTATTTCAAAAAAAGATGGTGAGAAAATCAAACCAAGTTAATTATTTATATTAAAAATTACTTTTCCCCTGGCTAATCGGTCGAAAAATGCCACATTTAGGAAAATTGAATTGATATCATTATATAGCCAAGCGCGTATTTAAGTATGAGCTCACCGACTTGAAGACCCCCTGCTTATGGAGGGGTTATTTAACTGGTCCTGCTTCAAATTCTGAAAAAAACGGTTAGGTTTTAGGTACTAGTTATTCTAATTTCCATTCCCTCCTGAGTCCTCCCCATTTCAGAATCCTATATACACCCTTGATTTTAGCAAAAATTCTACATAGTGAATGCTTACATTCGATTGTGTATTGCATTCTACTTAACATAATTGCTTCTATAACACTATACACTTTTGCACTAATTAAGTAAAAAGAATAAATAATTTATGTTTCTTCGCATAAAATTGTAGTAAATCGTTTCAGATAAATTGATAGTATGAAATTGTGATTTTGTAACATTGAATGCATGTTAAATCTTTAAATGTTGTTCTTGGGTATTAATATTTATTTTTATTCATTGTCATAAATTGCTTTAATTTTATAAAATTATTTTATAAACTACGCAGAACTTGAAAAATAGGTTCTATTAGTGATGACAAAGGTGAAAAAATAGAATTTTTTTGGAGATCAGTCTAGCCTTTTGATCAGAAAAGTTTACGAAATTGAATTCGTATACCTCGTGTTGTATTTTTAATTCACACATAGCTCCCTTAATTCTACAATATTCTTGCAAGTTAGTAACAATAGTTTTTCCATATATATAGAAGTAGTATAAGGAATAATAAATCTCTCAGATTATGGAAGATATAATGTACAAACGATGAAACATGATCACACACAAGACGAAGTCCGAAAGGGAACACGAAGATCCGGGTTGAACCCAATTGATTTAAAGTGAGCAAGAATAGTTTTTGTTTCTTCTTCTGAAACTTCTTCGCTTACAGTTTCAAGCCACCAAGCCGCATCTCCATTTTCCAAGCAATGTACAATGCCTAGGACGTTGTGATCCTCCTTTCCTTCAAAATAACTTACATAACCTTTCGTCCGTTCCTCTGTGAGACCAGAAATTAACAAAATAAATTATCGTATTATTATTGTTGAATCGGTTTACTGTATTGAAATACTTACCATACAGTTTGTCACTGCTAGTAAGAAAACAATCGGTCCCGGTGCAATTCATAAAAGCTAATTTATTTTTATTTCCGTAATCATTAAACGATCCGGCGAAATTGTCGTGAGTGAGGTCGATATCCAGTCGACTTCTCAAACACAATGGTGTATCAGCGCTAGGATTTTCAATTCCTCCAGTCAACTTGGAAAAAAACCGTTTTGCCACGATATTCCCAAATTGTAAATACCATCCGTCCGCATGTTCTTGAAACTAAAACATTTTAACATTGGGTAGGCAATACAAGTTTTAAAAAACTTTTCATTTCATTTACCACTTTTCAAATACTACCAATAATTTATTACTTATATCTTTTCAAAAATATTTTATTTTGCTTTCTTACCCATTTGACATCGAGATTATCTGGTTGAGTTGGATTAGCGCAATAATCTTTAACTCTTTCTTCCATTACATTACAACTTGCTCCTTCCACACACAAAGAATTGAATGAAGTTTGTAATATTAGTTGCAGCAACACTACTATTAGGAAATTAGTTCCAGATTTTTCAAAATATTCACATTTCATGATTATTATCTTTAGAATGGTAAATATTATTCAAATTCTAATGCTGTGATTTTGTTCGATGTTAACTAAAACTCAGGCTATTAATTAATACTAACTGAGTGCTTGTATAGACGAATAGAAATAAATTGCTATTTGCGTGCAATGCAAAAATAAGTGTGTCATGTTCTGATCTTGTGTATATTTAATCGTAAATCGTAAACACCAATTTTTGCTTTGTTTGTCTTATCGATTTCTGGTATATATATATATAGACACTCATGAAATAGATGTTGTGAACACACACGTATAAGGTACCCTTGAAATAAAACTGACGAAACAAAAAGGATGTAATTATATATTGCATGTGCATTAAATTATTTTATCATGCAGTTATCATTAAAAGGATGCAACACATGTTTCTCATTTATGGCATCCTTTTGATGAATTTACGCAGGTGTATTATTTGTATTAACCAGAAGTTCTGGATTTTTTGAGAATGATTTTTTTATTAAGAATCGGAATGGTCTGAAAATCAGACATAAATACTTGATTAATTCTCTTGAAATATTATGTATACATGGTAGTTATGTAATAAATCTCTAATATTATGGAAGATATAATATACAAACGATGAAACATCACACACAGGACGAAGTCCGAAAAGGAACGCGAAGATCCGGGTTGAATCCAATCGATTTAAAGTGAGCAAGTGCTGTTTTAGTTTCTTCTTCCGAAACTGTTTCGCTTACAGTTTGAAGTAACCAAGCCACATCTCCATTTTCCAAGCAATGTACAATGCCTAATGCATTGTGATTCTCCTTTCCATCAAAATAACTTACATAACCTTTAGTCCGTTCCTCTGTTGTGGAACCAGAAATTAACAAAATAAATTATCGTATTTTTGTTGAATCGGTTTACTGTATTGAATATTTACTATTTACCATAAAGCTTGTCACTGCTAGTAAGAGCACAATCGGTCCCGGTGCAATTCAGAAAAGCTAATTTATTTTTATTCTCGTAATCATTAAAAGATCCAGCGAAATTGTCATGAGCGAGGTCGATATCCAGTCTAGTTCTCAAACACAATGGCGTTTCAGCGCCAGGATTTCCATTTCCTCCAGTCAACTTGGAAAAAAGTCGTTTTGCCACGATATTCCCAAATTGTGAATACCATCCGTCCGCATGTTCTTGAAGCTAATACAACATTGGGTAGGTAGCAGGTAACATAAGGTTATTATTTTTAACTTTTCATTTCACATTTTACAAGTTTTGAACTTGCTACAAGTAATTTGTTAACAGATTAATTATTTGAAAAATAAATATTTATGATTGTTTTGCTTACGTACCCATTTAACATCGAGATTGTCTGGTTGAGTTGGATTAACACAATAATCTTTAACTCTTGCTTCTAATACATTACAACCTGCTCCTTCCACACACAAAGAATTGAATGAAGTTTGGAATATTCGTAGCAGCACTAATATTAAGAAATTAGTTCCCGATTTTTCAAAATATAGACATTTCATGATTATTGTCTTTAGAATGGTAATATTAATTTTTTAAGTCTTATACTTTGCCTTTGTTCGGTATTAGTTAACTCAAGCTGCAAATTAAAACATACCGAGTGCTGTATGGATGAATAGAAATAAATTACTGTTTGCGTGCAACGCAAAACTTTGATAAGTGTGTGTCATGTTCTGATCTTGTGTAATTTAATCGTAAATATTAATTTTTGCTTTGTTTGTCTTATCAATTTCTGGTATAGACACTCATGAATAGATGTTGTAAACACATACTTTCAAGCTATACCCTTGAAATAAAACTGAAGAAGTATGCATTAAACACAAAAGGATGTAATCTTGCGTGTGCATTAGATTTTTTTATCATGCAGTTATCATTGAAAGGATGCAATACATGTTTCACATTTATTGCGTCCTTTTAATGAATTTACGCAGCATATTATGTAGAATTTTTGGATCTCTGTAGAATTTATTATGTTATTATAAGAATCGGAATGGTCTAAAAATCAGACAGACTTCATCAACTCTCTAGAAATAGGTATACCTAATTTATTAAGTTATGCAATAAAGTATGTGTATGCGATAAGATGGAAAAACGATAATTTTAGTGTGTTATTTTATACTGCATGGCTTATTCTGTTAAATAAGTTCAAATTATCTGTGATAAAAAATTTTTAATTGCGAAATGAATTCTCTGGTAATTAATATTTCTGTAGTATCCTAGTAAATGTTTGCAAGACAGAAAAACAAGGTATGTATTGTATTTTATTATAGGTTAAAAATTACTCACGCAAATTATTGGCAATCATGATAAATGTGGATATAGTACATAGAGTTATAATAATATAGTACAAGAAATTACATGGTGTCTGCATACATATTACATTATGGCGGACACGGAAGGGTTAATACATCACACACAAGCTTCAGTTCGAAACGGAACTTTCAGATCTGGATTGAATCCAATGGATTTAAAGTGATCAAGTATTGTGTTCGTTTCTTCTTCTGTGACAGTTTCCGTTAAACTTAAAAGATGCCAACTCACACACTCCATTTTCAAAGCAATACACAAGGGTCAGTAAATTGTGGTCTTCCTTTCCGTCAAAGTAACTTACATACGTTTTAGCCCTTTCAGCTGTGTAAGGAAGAAATGAATCTTATATAGAATGTATCCAATACATGCACATAAAATTTACCTCATACGTGAAATGTTAAATGACTAATCGAATTAAAAATGGCTAAAACTGATAAGCAGACGAATTACTTACAATAAGAGTTGTAGTTACTTCTAAAGTAGCAACCGCCGCCTGTGCAGTTATAAGAAGCTAAATTATTTTTATGAGCGTAATCTTTATAATATCCTCTAAAATGATCTGCCACGAAATCCAGATCGTCTCTCAAGCACAATGGCGAATCTTCTGTAGGGTTTTCCCCTCCTCCGGTTAATTTGGAATGAAATCGTTTTGAAACCATGTTACCAAACTGTAGATACCATCCGTCCGTATTTTCATGAAGCTACCCATTATAGTATTAATAAATTATGCCCTCATTTTAGATTTAAATATATTTTTAAGTATTAGTACATTGTATATAATAATATTAAGCAAAGAAACATAATAAATATTTTATGTTATCAAATTTTATGTGTATAACAATTGTTTATTTAATTACTTGCCCAACTGATATCCAGATCTTCTGGTTGAGTTGGGTTTGCACAATAATCTGTACTTTCTTCTGCCTTTGAACAAGATGATCCACCAACACAAATAAAATTGACAAAGATTGAAAAAGACAAAAATAATAATAACACTGGAGTTGGTAGTTTAATCCCAGAAATTGTTTCAAGTTTCATTATATGATTATCAGACTATTGATACTGCTGTATTTTTGTTCTTACGCTTTTAAAAGCTCAATTCAAACTAACTCATCTTACATATTACCCAAGAATTAAAAATAAGGGTCCGAATATTATCTTTACGTTAAACTAGATTTCTACGCATTAAAGAAACAACTCCTGTTTATTAGCTGTGGAGAGTGTATATGTGTTGTATCATACGCTGTTTCTTGTGAGTTGTAGATTAAACTGATTACGGAAGAAATGTAATAAATTCTGTAATAATTATGTGCAGATACCTTTATACACTTTAAGTTGGTTGAAAAAGTTTTACAATCATATCTGACAATCAGAACAATAAATCTAGAAACATTTAAAAGCATCTAAAAACCAATAACACGAAAGAGGACAGATCTGTGACTATAATACACAGCAGATGCCCTTGCCTAAATTACTTTTATTTATATTAGATTTTCAATCTAATTTCAAGTGTTTATACATTTTGTGTGTACGTCTAGCGCATTCTCTATTGCGCCTATTGAATGAATTATAAATTAACATACATTACATCTTTACATCTAACCTAGTTATATTTGTGCATTCTCGAAAATTGCGGAGTCTGGGAAATTCACAGACTGATATATTCGAAAATTTAATTTAATTCGTTCTGAAATCTTTACGATAATTTTTATACATTTGAATTGAATAGGTGAAATTGTTGGTTTTTGTCAAAAATATGTTTCACCGAGTCATCTGCAGCCAGGGGAGTATCTATGATTTTGTAATGGGGGAGGCTCAAAACCCAAAAAACGACAAGATTTTGTCGAACAACCCCTTTTTCCGGAATCTGACGTGGGGGCTCAAGCCCGATGATCCTATACGCCATTGGCTGCAGCGATATAGAAATGTTGAAAAGTTACTATTTCGAAAAATTAAATTCGACAATGATAATTTCAAAGGTTTATTGTTAATTCACACCGGAGTAATGATTTTTGAGTAATGAGAGACAGAAAAACAATTGGCATCAATTTTTCATGTTATTTAAGTTTCTTAGTATAAAAGTGTGACAAATAGGTTCAGATAAATTGTTAGCATGAAATTGTAATTTTGTATAATATTTGAATGTATATTAAATCATTAAATGTTTGCAAATAAGAGATTGTGTTTTTGGATAAAATATAATATGCATAACAAGACCAATGCCAGTACAATATATTAATTTTATTTTTATTAATTCACTGTCATAATTGTATAAACCTATTTTATAAACTAGCTAAATACTTCAGAAATTGAAAAAAAATCAATTTCTATTTAATAGGTATTTAATGAAAAAAGGTAAAAAATTGTCGGTAAAAAAATTGGAGATTTTATCTCGTGTCATATTTTTAATTCACACATATATAGCTCCCTGAATTTACACTCATACGAAAGAAAAGTAAGTTATGTAAAATATTATAATTACTATAATTATGAAAGAAAAAGATTTAGCATGACGAAGTGCGGTAAGGTACTTGCAGATCAGGATTGAATCCAATTGACTTAAAATGTTCGACAATGGTATTTTTCTCCTCGTCAGAAATTGTCGGGTTAACAGTCATAACGTACCAACCGACATCTCCGTTTTCATAGCAAAACGCAGAAGCTAGCATATTATGCTCGTCTTTGCCTTTGTTGTCGAAATAAGTTGCATATGCCTTTACCGTTTCCACTGCAATATAAACGATCACAATAAGATTATCTGTACATAAAATTGATTTTCAAGCATGCATAGAATATTATGTATTATAAACTAAACATTTCAAACTTGAGATTACATGGCTTATCAGTGATTGTGTATAAAAAAGCATGACACTGGTGCGTAAAATATTTCTAGAATTAGTCTTTACAATACGGTTCTAATTTATTATTTCGTACAAGTAAAGATACTTAAATAAAATAAAATCATAAATTAATTATTTACCTGTAAGGCGGTCACTGCTTGTAAATTTACATTCAAATCCTGCATCTTCTGTGCAATTGAAAAATGCTTCTTTGCCTCCGAAACCCGTAAAAACTCCTGCTATATGATGTTCAACATAATCTAACTTCAATCTTGCACACATATCCGAATAGTCTTCCTCGTTGCTGCCTGCCTTTCCCCTTATCAAATTAGTCAACCGTTTTCGCATTACTGAATTTCCAAACTGCAAATTCCATCCTTGTTCAAAATGTTCGTGCAACTTTGATATGCACAAAAAATCATTAAACATTAAGTCAGTTTTTTAATTTATATTTAATTTAATTTATATTTTAATTTATTTAATTTATATTTACATTTAATTTATTTAATTTATATTTATATTTAATTTATTTTAGAATATTTAGTACCAATTGGTACGTATCACAATTATCACAATAGAAAATAGAATCCTCAATCAAGGGCGTATCTATAGGATTCACAAATGGAGAGGGCTCTAGGAGGTCAGAGGCAGAAAGTCAGCAAATTTTTGTCTAATAACTCAATTTTGTCACATTATTTGGGAGGCTCAAGCATGGTGAGCCCCCACACGAAGATACGCCCTTGAGCGTTACGTTAAAGATTCAGTATAAGAATGATAATATATTTATCTCAGTTTAAAAACTTCTGAATTACCCATTTGACATCTACTGGATTCTCTGACATTACTGGATTTGCACAGAAATCTTTTACATTGTCTTCAGAATTGCATGACGCACCTTGAACTGCGTTTACTCCCAAAAAATAAAGTGCAAAATAACACTTAAATAAAAATAAAACTTTTATTTCTGATTTCATTCTGGACAACAAATCTTTTACTGCTGGATTTTATGATACACGAATGAATGATGTTAACACAATAAAGCTTTCAACAAGAACTCAACTCAATAATTACACATAGTTATATACATACTGCGTCTGCATAAAATATAAATGAATGACGCTCTTTGCGTTGTACAAATAATGAAACTACTTCCCATCCATAAAACCATCCCTATAATTATTATACTAAATAAATAATCTTTTTGTATAACAATTATAGGTAGGTACTTCGTGTTCATTAAAACACAATTAAGAGTAAGAATTAATTGCGTCAAGAATAAATAGTAATTAGCCATCTGACTCTGATAGTTTATAAATACACATTATCAATTAGGAAATGAATTAATAACATGTAATGTAAACCACACAAAACGTACACATAACGTACGCGCGTATACATTCCTTTAATACGTATAGAAGATAAAAATACATGAGTTAACTGATACAATGTTGAATGAAAGCAGTCTGCTATGATGAGAGTGAACAATAAAATATAAGAGATTAAACCTTGAGACAAGCAGCACTTTTATTGTAGCAGAAGAAAAAATATGTTTCATAAGAATGACATGGCAGTGGGTTACAATCTTTACTGTAATCTTAATTCCTTATTACTCAACAAAGGAAGATGAGCTTTGTTTTATCATTATATGAGAATATAAAGCTTTGTATATACATTTCAAATGAACTGCTTTCATTCTGGGATAATAATATCAATCGTTTTTAGGCGGAATTTTATCGTAATGTAATGTAAACTTTTTTAATGCCTATTTTCTACAAAGGCGAAGTAAATTTTAAAGTACATGCTCTTACATGTATGAAAAATGTAATCGTTTCAGATCTAGTTTTGTAGATT
This sequence comes from Pogonognathellus flavescens, assembly GCA_019776165.1. Lineage (NCBI taxonomy): Eukaryota > Metazoa > Arthropoda > Collembola > Entomobryomorpha > Tomoceridae > Pogonognathellus > Pogonognathellus flavescens. The sequence continues at coordinate 9,591 of JABASD010005951.1, forward strand.
GTACACTGTATTTGTATACGTACAAGATAATTGTACAATAAAATAATTCTACCTATAAATAACACGGAAAGATTTAATTAATCCTTGCCTAATTGACTAAAATACCAATTTAATGTTAAAGATGCGATCTCTGTACAAGAATAATAACATTGGTTACCAGAGGAGGTATTTTATTCCTCTTATTTAGGTTTGTTTATTTATGAATTGTTATAATATATTAAAGGAATTGTCCATTTTCGCATATCATTTGTCATTTACCCGATTGGTAATAATTCGCATTGTATTATTGTCATTCATTTAACATTCAATAAGTTCAAATTGAAGTAAACTAAATTGTTCTCTGTTTATGTTAATTTGGCAGAAAAAACGAAGGAAATCAACTGACTGTTTTTCAGTAATCGACAATTACATTGCCCCTTACTTTAGATAGGTATTTTCATCCGAAGCTTTAAAATAAAATGCTGGAAATATTGATACCCGTAATAATGTTTGCATTAATTTGCATCATTGGTGGAATATTGATTTTTTGCCAATGCAATCACGGTTTTCAAGATTCATACGGTTACGGCGGAGGAGGAGTGTATGCTGGAAATGGAATTGTGGGACCAATGTACGGAGGTGGGATCGGACGCTCAAACTTTTATCAACCTCACATCAGTCCATTTCATGATGATCATTTTGGTGGATTCCACCACCACGATGATATGTTTTCAGGATTTCATCACCACCACGATGACATGTTTTCTTCCCACCATGATTTTGCATGTGGTCATGACACAGGATTTTCTTCTTTCGGGTGTGATGATTCATTTTGACCTTCCCGGAGAAAAATTTCTGAATTTTCTTTACCTTTGATTCATTTTATTAAGAAAAATATGTTTTTGATTTGTGAACGGAGACATTTCCACCCTTCGATGTTAACGATCTAATTAAAATTATGTTTTCACCTGTACAATCGCTGATGGGCTCCAATTCTTATTTTTGCACTGATCTTGAATAAATAAATCGACCAAGTGCCAGTGCCAATAAGTACCTTGTATTATTTGTACAATAAATATGTACTACCTAACTACTCACTAAAATTATCAAGTATAAATTCGTCAGGATTTTCAAATAATATTTAATGTAAAATTAAATCACATTAATATGCTTATGGCTTATACACATTAAAATTACATTCGTCATTTTATTTTACATGTTCAATTTTTACATTAAGATTAGGCATTAGTTAATTTAAAAAATAACTGGCTGTGCATTAGGAGCAAGGAGCTTTGGTTGAGTGATCAAGGGCGTATCTCCGTGTAAGTTCTAGGAGCACGTTTAATGCCCCATCCTCCAGATTCTAGAAAACGGGGATCTTTGCTGCCGAATGTTGTAAATAAGCCTATTTTATGCACTTGTACCCTCCGGCGGTGTTCCATCCACATTTCAATCTTAGATACGCTCTTGTAATTGATCATAATAATTTACCCGTTACTCTCAGAAAGAACCTTGTCATAATTTTTGCAGTTTCTTTAATGCGACTTACATTTGCGGGTGGAAACTAGAGGCCGGATTGGGTTGGCTTTTTCCGACCCAACCCAATTTCGACCCATTAAGAGCCCGACCCAACCCAACCCAAAACCCAGTGCTAGAATTGTATG
>JABASD010005952.1:0-11230 GCA_019776165.1 Pogonognathellus flavescens
TACAATAGCAAAATATTTGTTCGTTTTACCATTGTTTTGTTCAATGTTTCATACAGTCATAAAAATAGTTTAGCTAGCCTTGTCTTCAGTTTTAATTTGAAATCTTTGTCCAGAAATTTGATGTAAAATTGTTTATTACAGTCGTTTTGTAATGGTTGATTCACAACGAAGTTTGTTTGTGTGATTTCACTCTGTCCGTGTGTTCGTCTGTCGTTATGCACCATAACTCAAGAACGGTTTGAGCTAAAGGCTTCAAATTTGTTACACATACTTTTTAATCTGATTCAATTACTTCATTTTATTGACAGCATCAGACAACCGAAGCTGATCACTCCCAGGTGTCTAGTCACAATAAACTCAACTATATTAATTAAAACTAATTATTTACTAGTGAAATCTAGTGTGAGGTTAAGTTCGAAGACGGGATCCATCGGTCAACTCTATCAACACCTTTTACGCATGTCGATGTATCTTTGTATAAATATCAGGACAAGTATTGATTCGATGTAACAGATATAAATGATTCGTATTATTAATACCCCTAAGTAATTCAAATGTACATTTTCATACGAAAGAAAAATTAAAATTGAGTTTTTAAAAAAGCGTAAACAATCCAACAGTACAAAAACATTAAGCAAATTAAATATTGATACCATAACAGTTCGTTAAAGTTTTATTTTTTAAATAAATAAATTGCGGAACTTGGTTGTTTCATTATACCCGGTGTTGACCGGTTAATTCTTTCTTAATTATGTTGTAGATTTAATATTGCATTATACATTTTTAATGGCTTCCAATTAATTTAACAATATCACGTTGCTTGTGAAGTAAAAACATATTTCTTGTTGTTTGCTTGTTTTTATAATTATAACTATTGTGTGTGAAGCTGCTTCGTATGACTATAACAAAATATTAATGCTAATTATTGTTTCGCGTCGATGAAAAGCTTTGGAGTATAAGTTAGAAGTAAAAGCCTATTCCTAGATTGATTACAAGTTTGCTCGAGGTATTATCTTGCTGGAAATTGTGTAACAAATAACACTTGAAGCAACATGAAGTCATTTGGAAGTCTTCTAATTTTGTTCATCTGTTGTGTGACTAAATCTGTTTCTGACAAGGATAATGGGAAGTGCCTGTCAAAATGTGTAGATAAAATGATGGATGGCGAGGTGCCTGTTTGCGGCTCCGACAATGTGAATTACCCCAGTTTTTGTCATTTCAATTGTGAGAAATCGAAAAAGAAAGGTGGTATTTTTTCTTGTTCTAGTTCTTTATAGTTTCTGTAAACAAGGGTAACATACTATCCAATATCGAGCATGTAGAAACGAGATTGGTTACAATTGGACACAGTGATATATTTTGAATGATGAATTTTCTAATATTTACTTTGTACTTTCACAGTAAAGCCAGCGATGACCTATTCTGATGGAACCTGTGCTCAAATAGAAAAGAAACCCTAAAATTTAAATTTGATTGCTAAAGCAAAATAACTTACTTTCGAGGACTAGAAAAATAAACTATTAATGAGTCAATAAAGTCTGTTTCTGAATATTTTATTTGTTCACAACAATTAATTGCTGAACATTTACAAATAATAAACATTAATATTTAAATGTTATATCAATTCCAGTATTATTAGAATATTTCACAAGTCACGACTTAATTTTTGTGTGTTACAACAAAGCTCGAGAGTTTAAAAGTAATAGTAATAATATGAATCTCCATGTAATAGTCTGTCTACTCATAACAGAAAAAGGAAATGAGTACTATATAACACATGCATTAGAAAATCGTATACTGGAATTCAGATACCTACTAGTTGGTATCTAATAGTAAAAAGGCGCATATAACAATAGTGTGTTTGCAACAATTATTAATATTTTTGATGATTCGATTATTTCTCTGGGAATTCGATTATTTCTCTGCAAAGCAGAATTGAAAATTACAAAATGTTCAATCCTGGAAGCTAAAGAGAAGCTCTCCCATAATGACTTTAGCAGGTATTTAGGAAGCCTTAAAAATTTCTAATACTTCCTAAATGCCCGCCACAGTTTGTATTTTTGAGTACATTATGATGGAGCAAATCTTTATTTTCCATGGGACATTTTATAATTTTCAATTCAACCTTCAATTCCAAAGAAATCATCGATTAGCAGCACATTTCTCAAAACTGGGACACTGGTAATACCATGCAACACTATTAGGCACTACTGTTTAGGCATATAGTATGGTAGATAGATGTTTATGATTTTTAATTTAAGATCGCTTTTTTGAAAGAATCATTCCAACAAACCACTTATTAGAACTTGAACTAATACAGTCGCGAAGTAGAAATTTGATGCATTTGACTATAGTTTGCTCAAAATATTAAATTTTGTTTCATTCTAACAGAAATTATGCAAAATAATCTACGGTGTCCCAATATACAGTTTATGCGACCGTTAAAACCCAGGACACATACAAGAACTGTTCTGCCCTGCCCTGTATATGTCTCGTCTGTATCCCAATACAATTTTCCACTTCTGGGTAGTCCGCATTTATTACACGATAATATACAGTACGGTGTATCTGCCTCAGCTTTAGCAGTGTTATACCACTTCGCCTTGTGCAATGTGCTTCATTTGCTACTTTCGAAAAAACGGCAAATGTCCACATTTTACAAGGGATATATATGTTAGTGACATGTTGAGTATTCAACACTATTAAGTACAACTCCAACTCACAAGGACTCTTCAAAATTCAATTATGAATGGAATTGCGAAGTTTTTTCATAATTTTTGGGAAGTTTCATCACAAGAACCGTGCGTTCAAAACGACCACCAGTGCAAGGATCGTTCTGCTTCGGGGTCATCCATAAAAGACGTCGTAGGGAAGCGGGAAGGGGGAACCTGCGAAACGATCAAAGTCGACGTTGGGGGAGGGGAGTCAGAGACAAAACGACGTCGTCGTATATACGGAGTAAAATTACATTTAACTTCTGTTAGTTGTGAAACACGCTAAAACACGAAGCACCATCAAACTTCACCTTCCTTTTTACACTTTTCTGCTAAACACAAAAAAAAATCTTAATGTTACATCTTTTTCAACATAAGACTATGGGGGGAGGCGGTCATTGAAAAGCGACGTTCGGCGATTAAGGTAGGAAAGAGAGGAGTTCTAAAAACTAACATCAAGCAGTCCTACTGGACCTCACGAGGTACTTTTGGGGGCATATAAACTAAAAGAACTCGATTCCGTCCTGTGGGGAGTATATGAACTAAAAGAACTCGATTCGGTCCTGTGGGGAGTATATCAACTAAAAGAACTCGATTTTGTACTTTTGGGAGTATATGAACGAAAAGAAATTTATTTGGGTTATTTGGGAGTGTATAAATCAAAAGAAACCCATTCGGTACTTTTGGGAGTATATAAACTAAAAGAACTCGATTTAGATATATTGGAAGTATATGAACTGAAAGAAATTGATTTGAGTTATTTGGGAGTATACAAACTAAAAGAAACCAATTCGGTATATTTGGGAGTATATCAATTAAAAGACTCTTGGGAGTATATAAACAAAAAGAAACCCAGTCGGTACTTTTGGAAGTATATAAACTAAAAGAACTCGATATGGTTATTTTGGGAGTATGTAAACTAAAGTTAACCGGTGTGAAAGATAAACAGATGTAGAAGCGGTGTATAAATTAATCTGACCAGAAGCAGTGTCCTTATATGTGCTATGAGTATGTAAATTAAAAGAAGTGGAAGCAGTTTTTCATTTTTCATGCTACTATTTGTCTATTTTATTTGGGTAGTTTTTGCCCGATAATTCCGGAACCGTTCGACCGATTTTACTGACCCACGAACTTAGCCTCCGCCTTGCCCTCTTACACATGTGTACCAAGTTTCACTCGCCTAAATTAAATTTTACTCGAGTTATCGTGTCGACAGACAGACAGACGGACAGACATATCGGCTGCATAAGACCTCGTGAGGTCTAAAAGGCGATATTTTAAGCGACGTCTCTCATGGATGCCCCCTTGGTGTACTCGTTAATATTAAATGGTCTTGACAAAATTAATTATCATATAGTGACAAATCTATAGTTTCAAACTGTATTAGCGATTTTACTGCTTGACATTTTCCATCTGGATTTCCTTCCCATTCTTCTAACATACCCTTGGTTGGAGGGTGATCCCTCAATATAGTGCTCAAAATTTTAATCCTAGTTTGATCAATTACGTCCTGCGGAAAAATGGTACATGCATTTTCCCCAAATTCAATAATACTTTCGGCGCAAAGCATGACGATGTCAGCGCAGGTGTTTCCTTTCTGCTCATTTACATTTGCATAAATTATTTTATAGGGAGAAGTAACATCAAGTTTCATTAGGAAAAGTACCATTATTTCAAGAATAACTTCTTCGATAGTTTCTGTTGAGCAGTAGTTCTTGTAAGAGTTGTAGATACGTACTGTGGTTGTGGCTATGTCGATCGTTACCAAAATCCAGTGACGACCAATGCACACCGGAATGAAGAAGAGCCGAACATCAATAGGAATGCAGTTGCGATCGATGCACGTTTCAATGATTCTAATTTGTTGTGGTGAGTTGTGGTCATAGCTGTACGAACAGAACGCTGCTGGAAGGGCGAATAGTCCGTCCGTTTGGTAAATCGGGTTTTTGAACAACGCGTCGAGATAAGCGTCAATAACGCAATCTGGTAAATATTTATCGGTTAGCAAAACCGCAATTTCAGTTTCCGTTATAATTGTGTGGGTTCCCACAATTTTAATTTTCTCGCCAAATTCTCTGGTGTCCCTTGAATGTTTTGAAACATTTTCGGCAGCGGGTTCATCTTTCACCGTTTCGGGTTTGTTTGTATTTGTTACCTTCATGAACTTCAGTTGGTCACTCTTTGAGGTTGTAACGGTGTTGCTTCTTCTTTCTTTAGCTAAATGCTCGGTAGATTTCCTAATGGTGTAATATGGTGTGATTTTATTGTTTCGTTTGAAATGTTTCCGTACTCCATTAATGAACCCTAAATGTTCGTTTACAATATTTGCTCTGCTGTATTTGTTTACATGCATTCCCACATTCGTTTCCTCAATTCCAACGTTCCTCCCCGTTATAGACTCAATTTGATCCACAGTACATACGTTGGTAGTGCCGCTTCTGCTTCCCTTTTGTTGTCCAGATAGACATGAGGTACTCCTTTTGTTACAAAAGTATGGCGACCTCTCCCTTTGTGGTATACCGATTGCAAGCTCTCTAGCTGGAATTACAAAATTAAGGTATTTGATTTAATAAATTTATTAAAACTGTATTAAAAATATTACCTTCTCCAAGTGTGCTAACGGCAATCGAATCATTTGTTGAATGATATGCTTCCTTATTGACATCATTACTGTTAGCGGAAGAGCATGGCTTTACTTCAATGAATCTAGTTCTCATGACTTCATTTTTCTCAACTACTTTGTAGGGTACTCCAAAATATTGTGTTTGCATTTCAATCTGAACATTGCTTTTGTCGCCCAATTGAGGTGCTACAGATACAGTGGCGGACCGGAATAATTTCTTCACAATCATGAATATTGATTTTCTATAATAGACCAATAGCTCCAAAAGAAATACAAGAAAGCTAGCGGTAAGACCCATTGCTAGAATTGCAAAGGCGCTGTGAATTTGACCAAATATTGACATCACTACAGGCTGAGCTTCATTGTAACGAAATCTTTCTGATTCTTGATACAGTTTATAATATCCTGTGTATTCATATGCATTCTGAATGAAGAGATCTATGCCTGCCGACATGAGTCTCTCAATTAGGGTTTGTGTATAATTTTGAAGACGATCTTTAAACATCCAATATAATTCTTCAGTGGAATAGGCCTCGGGCAACATTGGACATTGAACTTGTTTAAATGGCTTAGAATGGTAAGTAGCTTCATCAATGTCCCCATACATTTTGTGTTCGTCCATATAATTCAATCTAAATGAAAGATTACTTTTCCAGAAACTACTATTTGGATTGTGATGAAGGTCTGCAGCTATGTGACTGAGATTGTGTTTCACAAACAATTCTTCATATATTGGATGATCTTCAATGACATGTCCATTTCCAAATATGAATTTGTATCCATTATCGATGAGTTGCGTAAAGTTGTCAAACGGTGCCTCTTCAAAAGGTGACAATGTCTCTGCTTTGACAAAGCATTGGTAGCATTGAGACAACACCCACGCGCAAACTGAAAAGAGTAAAATTATTTTCTTTGAAATCGGAGTGTGGTCTTGCTCAAAAATCATGGCGATCCAGGTCAACCAAGAAAATGTATGCTTAGATTTTTTGATGTAACGAACTCTCAATTTGTACAAGTACAAATAAAGGGTAATGACGACGTAAGAGACACAAACAAAGATCCACGTTGTTTTATCAAATCCAATTTCCAGCCAACTTAATAATTGGGATGGACTTGTCCTCTTCCGATGGCAATACCAAAGATGCCTGCTCTCTTCTTTGGTAAAAACTAATTTACCATTAATGACATAATCTTTTATTATTTTTCTGGGTTGTATTGACCAATCATCTTCTCCATCCATCCCGTAAACCGTGGTGACATTAAGCTTTTGGGATAACACTTCAATCATAACTTGTTCAGGTGAGCAACGAGGCGCCTTAATAATATTTTTGTACACTGAAAAAGTACATCCTTCATGGATCCGAAATGAATTGGAAACATATAGGAACCTGTCGCTACCGAATGTTTTATTCTTCCGGGCGGATTCCCAGCGACTTGGATTCTTGTTCACCCCAATTAAAGGTATAAAATCTTGATTTGTTGAAGATCTTATCCTCAAATTATTTCCTTCTTTGTTACGACTTTCATGCACGATTGTTGCATCAAATTTGTTTGTGAATGTTTTCAAGTTATCTTCTGTCATATGCCATACGTTGTTGCTGAGGGAATCAATTATCAGAAAATGACTCTCTTCTCTCGAACCTCTGAAACCTTCCATGGCATCATAAAAGTTCTTCTGGTTTTCAGGATTCATAATGATATTCATATCACATCTTTCTTTTCCCATTCCGATTCTTTTCGGATCGATTGTTTCGTTTGTGAGCGATTGAATTCTTTTTTCATGGGAGTAAACAGTCCAAGGTTGAAAATTTTGATTCATGTGCAAAAACTCGTCAACGTCATCTTGATATGGCCCTGTTGCGAATGTTAAGTGGAAATCACAGTCTTCAAAATGTTTTAAATTGATTGGAGACGAAAATATGAATTTGTTTTGACAATAACATATAAATATCAGTATTATTCCGTAACGAGACATTTTGTGGATGATTTACCTATGCCAATTATTGGGTGTAACTAAACTATGATTGAAATTTTAAATTCGGGGAAATTATAATTTTAAGCAGATACTAATTTTATTCTTATTGAAGAAGAAGTCAAATCGGAAATGAATACAAATTGGAATTAATTACAGCTATATAGGTCGACAATTAGGAACGTCATTTGGCGTGTACATTCCACCATCACGAAAGCAAAACGCCATAAAAGTACTCGGATATTAGAATTAAAAATAATAGTTTCATGGGTCAAAGAGTTAATAAATAATGAACCCGTGGCATTAGTAATGAGATAAAGTAGTTGCAAAAGTATTGAATAAGTACAGAGAGAAACAGTTAGCGCTAATTAGGGCACAACATTCTGTACTCTTCTGCATATAAATACAAATAAGAGGTCAGCATTATAATGCCACGTAAGTTTAGCTGAGAAGAATGAGTAGTTGTCCGCCCACTTTAAAACCTGAGTCATATAGTGACTAATAAGATATTATTAAATTGCAATTAATTACAGCTAAGTCATAAGAACTCAAGAAAGCGAAATGTAATGTATAAGATAACTAGGTTATGTTATGTTAAAATTAAAAATAATAATTTCCAGGGCTCAAGTGTTAATAAATAATGAACCCGTGGCATCGGTAATGAGATATTCGTTGAAAAAGTATCGAATGAGTGCAGAGAAAAATAGTTTACGTGAAACATTCTGTACTTCCGCATATAAATGCAAATAAGAGAGCAGCAATATAATACAAAGTTCGACAGTAACTTAGAAGAATGATTAGTTAGCCACTCACTTTGTGCCCTGCTTAATAAAGTGAGTAATAAAATATCATATCAGTATGTAATTTGTCAATGCAAGGTTTTTTGCAGCATTTCTTGTTTTAAGCCAACCAGGCAGCCGAAATGGCCAAAAACGGCTAAAATGGTTATGTAAAATAACGGTGCTATTATAAGTTGTATAATTTCCATGTACTTCTATTTTGGTCCTTTTCTGTCAATTTGGCTGGAAAATATATTTTTGTTGACCATTCTACCATTATGTTATATAGTTGGTTGATCACATAGTAAATCGCCATGCCGTGTGTCTATGTTTCCAGTTTATTATTGGGCCTGTTCACTTTACATTAGGAATGTTAAAGTTACACTAGCATTTAAGCCTTCTTCATTGTGATCAATAGGTTCTAACTAAATTTTACACACTCGGTACACTAACTAAATTGTATGCATTTATTCCTCATAAACAAAAAATTTGCTGCTGGTGTGCATAGGTTGTATCTCACTTAAATATATAACTTACATGTATACAACCTGTGCATCATACCAGCAGCAGCTAATTATAGTTATATTATTTTATAACATAGCTTCCATCATTTCAAGTGTTTCTATGTATATTAAATGAGCTCATACTGACACTTTGACTCGACTCGAGTTTGCTAATTTCATGAACTCGTTCTGTCGTAAAACAACAATAATACGTGGCGTTAGACTGAGAATAAGGGCTGGAACAAATACGGTTCATTTATTTTTTTTCAGTTTATAATCTTGCAGCATTTAAAAGTGTGTCATTTGTCATACGTTATTCAATTCCATGTTCTGGCTGTCCAAATACAGATACCTATACCTTATATTATTGTAATATTATTACAATAATATTATACATACAAAATTAAGAGAATGAAATACAAAATAATTCTATTACAACACTACACGCGGTGTCCTTAAAGTAGTCAAATTCTAATCCCTTCATTATTAATGAAAAAATATTTCGTACGCTTTATAATGTGCAATAAAAAATTATATTTTGAGATTTATATTTGCTAATTCTCAGATTATACTTTCGTATACCAGGAAAACGGTTTTTCCTTTCTGTATTGGCGCCGGCTGCAGACGCTGAAGACGCAAGTATCCGCAGTTTGGTTTATCCGCAGTTTCAATTTGGGAGCTGCCGGCGTCCAAAATTTTTTGAATTTTAACCTGCAATCTAATAGATTTTTCAACAAAATGATACAAACCTTAGTGCGTCCAGCAGGCTCCAACTGATGTCATACAAATATAAATGTCTCGGGTAATTATGTTTTGTATATTGTAAGGATATAAAAAAGTCTAAATATAATCCGATTTATTTTACATTGGTTCAATGAATAAATGGAAAATAATTATGCATTGTTTTAAAACTGATGATTAGAATTAGATTAAAATGATGATAACATTATTTTTTACAAAATTGCGATGTGTATTTTGTTTTATCGTATTAATTATTTACATTTAAAAGAATGTAACCACTTTTTAATTTTAACCGCTTTTTTAACCCTGGGGGAGTAAGGGGGGAGTTTCCCCCCTCGGTGCGTCCTTGAAAAAGAAGCTTGCAATGCTTCAAACTATTCATTCGCATTTTTCAAAACCAGTGCGGTAAGTCTCATCTAGATGGTCTAGCTTTTCCAATTTTTTAAATTCATTTTGCTGAATGGAAATGGCTGACGCGAGCGTATACAGAAAGTAAAATTTGCGTGAATGTATTCCAACCGCTATTTTTTCCAGTTCAGGACATTACGGTCGATGAACTGGTATAATTTCCTGTACGGAATTTCTTCTATGGTTTTAGTTAATGACAGAGCTAAAAGTTTTGTGTTGATTTTGGCAATTATAAATTCTATGATGTATGAATGAACGTCCTTCAAAATCAGTACGTTAACATCAATCGCCGTGTCATCTTCTATGTTTACTTTTCCACAAACCTTCAATCTTTTCACACTCTTCGGTATCGACTGTAATTCCAAATTAAGTACCTCGTCCCTCGTGAAGTCATCAGTATAGAATTCCAAATCCAATAATTTGCCACAATCTTTAAAGTGCCAGACGCAATCAGAATGGGAAATTGTGACTCTGACAGACAGGCACAAATAGGTCAAATTCGGTAATCGTATTAGACTTCTTGAACAGCTGATTGTACAGGGTCTGTCAATTTCTATTTTCTCCACAGATTTCGGAATCGCGCTTAAATTAATTTCGCAACAACCATACAACAGCAATTGCTTCATTTGCAAATTATTGGCTTCCAACCCAAATATTTCTTGCCATGTAAAAGGAGAAAGTTAACTTTCCCTTGCATTTCTTCCAGTTGGTAAAAGCAGATAATCTGCTTTTCCATATTATCTGCTTAAGCAGATAAGAAAATTCCCACTTCTGAGGTCCTCAGAAATGGGAATTTTCTTATATGGGATTTAACATGGGAAAAGAAACACGAAGAAGGGTCCCCCCTGTGCCATTTTTCGAATTCAGACCATTTTCACTAAAAGTTCAGTCGTGCTAATTTTTACGATCCCTTCTCAAATAAAAGGCTTAGGTATGTCATGCAAGCATGCAAACTTCGTTTTCGTTGTAAAAATGAAGCAGACTTAATTTATTGACAGATCTATGTATATGAACTAAAATAGTTTAACGTTTAATTAAAGGGAATACATGATCACAAAACAAGTATTTATAGTACAGTGATCCATAATGACAAAAATTAAAAGAGAAATGGAAATTCAGCAAATTCTACCCAGAAGATCCTTCAACTTTTGGCCATTGACCGTTAACCTTTTCCTCACATGAAGGGATTTTGTTAGAAAAATATCTGACACAGTTGTTATCGACGACGAACCAATTAAACTGTTTTAATGGGACAAAATTATAAACCTCAAGATTATTTTTATTGTCCATAATCAATACTCCGCTCCTCGATTAAACCACTTTCTCAAATATGCTTGGTATAACGTTTAAAGTCGGATACTTTGAACAGGGGCAGATGTACGTATTGACTCAACGGGCTTACCCTCCGGATTCGGAAAAAGGGGCAATTTATTTCAATTTTTTAACTTCGAACCCCTACCCGCAGGCGAATCGATCCCCCTATTCAGGGG
>JABASD010005953.1:0-11221 GCA_019776165.1 Pogonognathellus flavescens
CCAAAACCCAATGACGTCACGCATTCTCCAACCCGAACCCAACCCAATCACGATTGGGTTGGGTTGGGTTTTGGGCTAATGAAAATGCTCTAGTTTGGAGGTATCTGTAGAGTAATAAAGTAATAATAGTGATATTGCGGTTTCTGTGAGTTTAGAAGTGGTTGCTGTGACTGGCTTCAGTGTTGAATCTTACTACAGGAATGTAGTTCTCACTAGTTTTACAGAGTGTGTATCCACCACCAATAAAACCAACCATGTATTTACATAATGTATAGGTATCTAATTAACCAACCAGAATATCTGACTACATCTACAGTCTAGATCGTTAATGCTGTGTAACTTAACCAGGTATTTTGCTAGAGAATATTTGAATTACTTTCCTTGTTTTGCATAAGTTTGCATTTACAATGGAATACCTACTTAAAAGATGATTAAAAGGAAAGCATGGCAGAGAATGGAGAACGAGGTTTTAATTATCTAGGAAAGGGATTAATTTCGATTCTATACTGTAATTACTAATGGATGAGGGGATCCTGTGTCAAGTTAATACTTGGTTTTGTTTCAAAGAGACGGTGAATTAGTTTAAAGCGCACAGGGAAGTGGAAATACAATATTTGCAACTCTTGCTTCCAGAGCTTGTTTAGAATTTTTGCTTAGGAGGATGACTAATATAATGCACTAGCTGGAACTGGATGGATGGTGGATTGAGTTTGAGGTGTGGTGCTTTCCAAGCGTCCACAACTCAACAGCCCACATATTTTACGCGAGGCGAAAAGCAGCTTTATTTTATTGCATGCTAAAACCTGGCCTTTCATGTTACTTTCGCATGTGTGATGTACAACCTATCATTTTCCATAATAATAACAGATGTAGAGCAAAGATAAGGTTTCCCCTCTCCAAATGAAATGAGAACAAATATCATGTCCCGGTTCGAATGCAGAGAAAAATATCGTGGTGAACCTTAAACCAGTCTTTATCATACCACTGTAATACAAATACCACCAATTTCCAATTCCTCGCGAGTGCCTTGAATTTACTTAAGGGGGATTTTCTCTCTTCAACAATCTTTCTTTTTATACAATATAGGAGTTCCCATTGCCACAAGATCAACACTAAAATGAAACTTTGTTTCAACACACTTGCATTCCCAGTCCTTGTTTCAACTTCACCTTGGTACTTTTTTATCAGTGCTTAAAAGCAAGAGACAATAAGAATGCAAATTTCAATGAAACACAAAAATAAATACTTACATAAATGTCGCGTATTTGCTTTGAATCATTTTGATATGTATGCTGTGTTCTATTTTCGCTACGAACAATGAACCTCTGTAGCAAGCATTGCAATAATACCATACTGACAATAGAAAGTATACTATTATAACATCAAACCTTGAAAGCCATAGGATTAAGCTTCAACACAACATTAAGATGTCAGATAGATAGTGAAATGTCAAACTAAATTAGAGTTTATTACTCCTACATTTATAGATTTTTTCCTTTCCACTTTTTTTCCAACCTTACCTCATTGCAAGGTTAATAATAACTTGAATCTTTAATGGTTACTTGAAATATGTAAGGGTACATAACAAACAATTACTTACTACACCATTAATGGTCATTTCTTTTATGCGTACTTACTTACTACTGAACAAACACTTGAAATAGTATTAATGTTGATTGATTTGTCGATTAATTTGCTATATGTGATTTTTTTCTATTTCAGCCGTGCCTCTCAGAGGAAAATGCAACACAACGGATCAGTGCATTGGTGATAATGTGGACTGTCGTGTGAGCATATGTAAATGTGCTCTTGGCTATTTGCCACGCATTGACAATGGAGCATTATGTGGAGGTGAGTGTTTGCTTTTTAATTCCTACAATTCGATTTTCAGTTTACTTTGCTTACGGGTAAGGGTGATTAAACATTAAATGAAAGTATGTGGGTGGTGGGTATATAGGTTAGGTACCGACTTCTTCCTGCTGTTAAAACACGACATGACATTAGAACGGTAAAGTACAACAATGTATTCAGATTCAGAGTAGTTCTGTCGGAAATGAAACAATTTATTGCCATTACCTTTTGTATATTTCATTATTGTAGCATTCCAATTTAGCTTTTTCTTCTCGGAATTTGAAAATGAAATTAAGGGTGAAATTGATGCTCAAAGAAAATCGTTGACTTTAGCTCAACTAACTGCCATAAGTCAAAAACTTGCTTGATTTTAAGTGACAAAAAGTGTCGACAAAAGTGATTGCAAAGATTCTCACATTGGTTAGTGTTTTGGAAAAAACTCTTCGTTTATAGCAGTGAGCAAACAAAACACAGAAGGGAATAGGGCTATCTTATCCATATACTCCAGGATTATTTCTAGATATATCTGTAATAATATGGTTGTGCAGCATTTATATATATAAGTAAGCATATTGATATCGGGGTATCGTAATAAAGAAAACAGTCTACTGGTTTTTTGCGAAAAATTGAAACTGCGAAGTTGAAATCTCCATTGTGCGTCCATCACTTAAGCGATCTAAGTGCAATCTTGGTAGACAATTGGATACTTAGGTGCAAACAATAACAATAACTTTTCAATGCTGTTCCATGAATTTAAATTTGAACTTATGTTACACTTCGACTTGAAAGACAAAAGCTGTCCTCCAGTTTCCAGTAAAGTGGAGAAATTTTAATCCCTGAAGAATCTTACGTTTTAGCTTCAGTTGAGATATGTCTGGTTTATAGATGAGTTATTTCATTTCCAACTTGTCATACGATCTTTAGAAATTTTCAGATACACTGGCTCATATTCATTTGTGGTGGCTGTGTTGAGTGAGACCCTGAGACCAGTCTTACAAAATGATCATGTACTATTATTACAACTGGGAAAAGCCAGATGTATCAAAGCAATAGATATGATAACCATAATCTATAGAAGTTCGTAGATTCCACCTAGAAGCCCTAAATTGGACCTGCAACTAGAATCTGGAACTAAGTCCGAAAATTGATGTATTTTTTCCTTAACCAGCAGCAAACTCTAAAATAATTTGCGGTTGTGGTAAAACAAGACTGCATGCAATACTATAAATAGCACATCTAGGAAATAAGCTGCCTAAACATTACAGTTCCTAAGTAATTAATGCAGGAAGAAAATAAGCCTTTCATTGACATATGATTGCAAAAAGCATTTGAATTATTTTTGTTTGAGCAGAAGCCAGTGCCCAGTGCCCACCATGTGGAAGTACTCACAGCCACACCGGATTCTATACTATATTTGGAGTAATCGGTTTAGCATTGATATCAGTCACCTTATACATCGCATTTATTATTGTTTGACAAATACTGATAAATGTTTCAAAAAAATTGCCTTTCCACATTGTATTTTATGTATATGTGAACACTGAACATTGATCTTATATCTATAATTATAATTTTTCAAAATAAAGCAATTTAAAATGCATAAAATGAAATTTCAAACACAAATTAATATTCATACCGACCTATATAGTTACCCCACACACATCCATGCATCATAGAACTATTAATATGGAACATATTATCAATATTATTGTATATAACCATAAGAGAAAGAAGTTGATTTACTGTATTATATATAACCATAAGAGAAAGAAGCTGATTTATTATATATAACCATAAGAGAAAGAAGTTGATTTAGTTCACAATTATAAACCATAAACCAGTTGATAAACTCTAACTTGAAATTAAACTGGGGTGAATCAACACTTCGATACAATTTCTAGAGAATAAGCTGCCTAAATATTACTGTTTCTGATTAATTAATGTAGAAAGAGAAGCAAATAAGCCTTTAAGCGAGATATGATTGCAAAAGCATATGAAATATTTTTGTTTGAGCAGAAGCCAGTGCCCACCATGTGGAAGTTCCCACAGCGGATCCTACAATGATTGGAGTCGTAATCGGTTTAGCGCTGATGTCAGTCACCTTATGCATCGTACTCAGACTTTTTGCCAAGTAAGAGTGTTAATGTTATTCCATGCACGCTTTATAAGATTATCGATGGAGTTATTTTTACTCGTGTACTCAAAATGCACTACTGATGTGTCAATTTGGTCGCACAAGTAAGAATTATAAATGAAATTTGTATATCCAAATGCCAGTCTACTGTATCCGCATAGACTCAACCGCAAACACACTGTTCGAAATTCATTTCCGGAAAATGGACAGGAAAAATCTTTTTGACCATTACTCGTAATATTTTGATTTATATATCACGAAGTTTTAAATGTTACATCCAATACAAAGTTGAGCGAACAGCTACATGAGTCAATTTAAAATCATTTTCAAATGTGGCAATGATCGTACAGAATGTTAGTGCTAGTTTTGAAAACAAATGAAATGATTCAAATATTTTGTTTTAATTTTCAGAGCACGATTCCGAGAGAATAGAACAATTTTCAACACGCCAAACCCTCGATTGATGAATGTGTCCTTATTGAAAGGGTCCAAGACACTTTTACGAGGCAATAGTGCGGGCGGACAGAGATCTCGACGAGGGAGTCAAGCGTCCATTGCTAGTGGAACTGATGGCAGCGGAGCTCCTCATCCGGAAGGCAATGGTATGGCCATGGCAGGCTCTTCTTCGAATTCTCATCGGCCGAAACCTTCTCGACAGATTTCCACTGACACGACCAATATGGAGGGCACTCCCACAAACAAACCGCACTCTGCAATCAAATCTAAATTCCGCCAAGACTCTTCAGCTTCTAACGTCTAATCTTATTATTTTCCTAATTGTCACAGTGCAATTTGCAAATAGCCTGTAATCAAAATTACAGGAACATCCCTCACAAGGAACCATTTCACTCCAGACCTAACCACACAAACCAAGACAATTACCTTATCTCATCTTTGCAACAACAACCTTATTACTCAATCAATCCTTGGAGTACACATTTCAACTTTAATAAATATAATTATATTTATCATAATAATACCATTATCTATATTGTATAGCCTAATATTCCGTAAGTGTACCTAATATCTAAGTACATACATCCACCATAAGTTAAATCAGTGTGCTTTAAAATTAGTTACTACATGTTGTATTATTTCTCAAGTAATACTTGTATTAGTTCAAAGAGGGAAAAACATAAGCCTAATATTATGTACTTATGTTAAAAGATTGTAAAAATTGCGATTACATTCTAGAACTGTTAACGAAATATTCTTGAAATCTCATAGCTTTACAAACAAGAGTGTTAGAAAGTCATGTCTACTTTTTAGACGAGTAATTGTGAATTAATATTTAATAAGAGCTCTGTAATTGCATATTATAGCATAGCGTAGGTAGACAAGACAGTAAATCCGTAGTATGAGTTCACAAGCATGTTATTACGAATTGTAAATATCGTAGTAATGTAATGTTAGTACTAATCTAAATAGTGGTAAATGTGAGTGTCATAATATTTGTTGCTTTCAATGTGAAAATCATAATCATCCAGCATTAGCATTCGTATGATATAATTCTAATATTGCAGACGTAGAATGTAGTTTTGTAGTTATACTAAAGTAGGTAGCCGTACCAAAGTCCTAGGAAGATTGAATATTAATCCGATGAAGGAAAGGAGTGTGAAGAGTTTATATACCAATTAACAAATGCCTGACATCTTAATACTGGTTTTTAAGTAAATTACGTCGTATAGAACATTGGTAAGGCCAATGCATGGTAGATTTAACTATCTCAATTTAGTTAATATTGTTGAACCACGGACAAGACATTACAACTTACACCCTTATCTCAACTCACTGCACGCAGTTATATGTAAATGGAAGAGCTGAACACAAACAATTGTGTATACAGATACATTTGTCCAACATTTTCGTTTCTGACATTAATTTTTGTCTCATTTTGAGAAGGCAATAATATTGCCGCAATATTATAGTTACTAATATTTCAATGTTTCCATTGATGGAAGACTAAAATTGTACAAATTCCTTTGTTTTGCATCGCTTAATGCAGCATAATTAAGTATGCAGCTAAATCTGAAATTTTCAAAAAAATAATATTCAAATTGTGGAAAAGGATCTGTCTGCCCGTAATATCTTGTCCCTTGATTTTTATCGAATTACTACCAAGAGTAAACACATTTTAGAATTATATAACAGGTAAAGAAAGTGGTGGGTAAAGAGAGATTTATTTTGCTCGCTCAGTTTCAGTTACATTGACACTGTAATTGTATTGCACAAAGAGATTAAGTACAATGACACGAAATACTACTACTTTTTAGTGGTTGATTTACAAGTGACTTTCTTTATGAAATGTAATATATAATATTCCTCTTTTTATCTGTGGTTCGTATTGTTTTTTTTTCGTGAAAGCTATAGTAAAGTGTTTCCTGTAATTAGTATTGTATTTTATTTGTCTACGTAAAATGCACTATCCCGAGACACAATCGAGATATATTCTTAATTGTTTGAACATTGAAGGAGCTATAATTACAAATGAAAGCAAATATGATTTCCAACTCATTTACTTGTTTGTAATAAACATACAACTTCACTTCAAATTCCTGTTGGATGAATTGTGTGATTAGACTAACCTTAGACATGAATGCTGCTGACTGAGTTTGATTTTTTATACAGATATGTATATTACATGTAATTTATATCAATGAAACGTTAGAATTAAGAAATATTTTGCTCATCCAAAGACCATACCTTTAATACTGTTTACATTTCCTACTGTTATCTACTTCTAGTTACGAGAACAATTAAAAATATCTTTAGCATACAAATGCTAATTATCTACTATGTAATTGTACATACAACTTTAGTGATGCTATATTAACTGGTATGATAATTAAATAATTATCGGTCACTTTTTCAGTAGTAAAACGTAACTTCGTAAATCAGACACTTGAAATCTAATCTTTGTAACCAGCAAACATACATTAGTAGCATTGTAGCACAAACATCAATATTTGTGTGACACAATGTAAGAACACTAGTGGTATGAAAAGATATGATGATATATTTATTAAGAAGAGGTGGAAAATCCATAAAATTCTGATGGTGGTAACTGGCCGATGATAAATATAGAAATTGTGTCTGCATCTTGATAAATTCGTAAACTCTTAAAAATGATTACCACCAACCACTTGGGTCTATCAATAAATAACTATCCAATCAGCCTAAATCTCGAATAACATTTTTATTTTATTACAAGTTTGTAAAAAATCTGGATTACACATTATAACAAGCTTTATGTTTCCACGAGTAAGAAAACAAAGTAAGAAATCACACTGGTTGTGTATTTAAATCTCATGAAAAATAAGAAAAAATAGTAACTAATAATACATCTTGGATTTTAGTAAAGTAAATATTGCAACAAATGACGTTTAAAGAAATTCCCAATCATGTTCTATAAATTAGTGCCTCATAAAATCTTACCTATTACCTAATATTCTATGTGTATAGGTTCAATAGGTTGGGTATACGTATTACCTATTGTGTGACATGTAATGTACTTTACTGTAAATACTAGACACTCATACTATACTATTTAATTCTCTGAATCCTAAAGTCAGAGAAATGATAACGTAGGTAATATGTATGTGAAATCCACCAGTTTCTAATTCGTTTACTATGTTTACACTATGATGCATAACTATGATGATGCACCCGGTAACAAATATTTCTAACCACTCCACTATCATGTAAATGCTTTTTCTTAATTTATTGATGCTACCGATCAATTTACTCGGAGTTTATAGCAATGCATTTATTTACGTGTCGACTACCTAATTTCAATCGAACAATGTATTCCAACATTTAAAAGTCGAAATGTTATTACAGTAATTGACTTAAATGCGCTTAAAAGGCAGTGACATAATCTGCGTGAAATTAAGATACTTTACTTTCCCCTGAAAGGAAGGGTGTTTCCGTTTATAAGCAACTATAGGAAACTGAAATTACATTTAATTAGCAACCAAACGACGGAGTTTTACATTACATATATACAGTATATTATTAAACTACATTTACACATACACTCTTCATTCATACTTGATTAATTGTTCTTACGTTCACGTGTTTAAAAGCTTGCCTGCATCTTAATGAATAATCATGACATAATATGGTTTCAATAAAGCTATAAGATATTTAATACCCGAAGAAATTCATGTTATTGTGATAGCATATAGTATGATTGTGTTTGTATTAATTTTTGTAAGTATCCTGATATGAGCAAAGACTATTATTGCTATTGTTCTTACCTAAAGTACTTAAGTAACATATTCTGTAAAAGAAGGTTTCTGAAAAATATTTACTCAATCAATGTCGTGTGAAACCTATGCCTAAAACCTTTTATTGCAGACTGCACCAAACTAATGTGTACTTGTATATAGGTAGTATTGTATGATTTGTATGAAATAAGAAAGTATGTACTACATCATGGATCATAATATAATGAATTGTAATAATTAAACCCACATGAAAGCAGGTATAGGTGAATGGAACGATCTAATTCTAAGTGTAGCAACAATAATAAAAAAATATCTGCAAGGCAGAATATTCGTAAGAACTGCGGCTGTACAGCTAATTATAGTTAGAATCTTACTACAACTCGTCATAATATTATTATAAACAAAGAAGTGTAAACGGTAGTATAGAATTGTGTAAATTAAGACTTTGTGAGTAATGAGAATGTGAGTGTTTCAAAGAGCAAAGAAGATTTTTGCTGAAAAACAATCCTGAATACTGAGTGTATTATTTTGAAGCACAGAGTAAGCAAAAGTGTGAATTTGTGCAACCAAAACAATCTCGCAAGAGGTTGCTATTATACCATAATATAAATATATGAAATGGAAAATTATGCATTTATCACTTCAATTTGTGTACATTATTACGACAAAGCTCTGTTCGTACTTTACAAATAATAAACTGTCATTTCAGTGTTTTTTGAATAAATGTAATTCGATGTGCGTAAATTGGTTTAAAAGTTTTGCATATAGTACAGTACTTAAAAACAAGGTACATTCATGCTCATACTAAAACAGTTATTTACAAGGTAATTCACATATTTTATTGCTTAATAAGGGTCTCTTCGTGCATTAATTTGGAAGTAATGTGAATATTCGTATGTGAATGTGATTGCACATTATTATTACGCACATAAAAGTTAAGCAATCAAAAAATCGCTCAGTGTGTTTAACGCAGACTTATTGATTTCCTGAACTGTAAACCAGTAATAAAATATCAACCAAGTAAGTAGTTTGGTTTCGTGTGTGTGTACATTTATCAAAAAGGATTTGCATTGGGGCTTTACGGGTGTTTGGAATACTATCTGTATTAAAGATTATAAATAGCTGGTTTTGTTAATTAGGCAATCTGTACATTATCCATTTGTGAGAACGAGACAGCTGCAATGCATTCCACTTTAAAAAAGAACTCATATTTTGTTAAACAGAGTAAGTTTTAGTTTGAATGTATCCTGATATTATGTGTGATATTTACACTCATTACGTGCAGCAATTCTCATTTGGTATCGAAAAAGAGTTTTGACTCACCGAGTGATTAATTTTGATCCGGATTTACTGAGACAAGAGGAAGAATCTTTGCAAAAAGCTTGGACTTTATGAAGGAATATTTTGATGGGTCGGATATTGATTGGGAATTTCCATGCTTTGATGGACCATTAGAATAGAAAAACCAACTTGCTGCATTATTCCAAGAATACAGGAGTATTTTGAGAGGCAGGAAGGAAACTGCGATATTGTCCGCTGCAATTCCATCTCATAAGCAAATCGTGGATTTAGGATACGACATAAGAAGCCTGTCTGAGTAAACACATTACATACATCATGCAAAATTGCACACAATGCATATTTTATTAATAATTTAATAAATATTTACAAAAATTAAATGAATTCTCCTTTATGTAATAACCAAAATGTGATTTGCATGCATGCAGGACTTTAGATTTTATAAATCTGATGACTTGATTTTCACATATATACTTGGTACTCGCCTTATACAGGACTGAATGCTCCATTGTTTAATTCTTCAAAAGAATTGGGATTTTTAAAAACTCTGAATATTATCCTATTATGCGATCAGCTAAAGAAACATTATACAATGGATAATAATTCAATTTTTTGTGAAGTAAAAATAAATCTGTTGTTATTATGAAAAGTCTCGTTGTAATATCATTCTGATACTAGCAATAATAGCAGCTGTAAATATAGTATAATTGAAATTGAACAGAGTTTTGCAAAAAACAAATAAAAATCGATAATATAAACATACTAACTTAACTACTGCTACTTTACGCTACAATAATAATTATACTAACATGACTGCATAATATAATATTACACAATTAATGCATTTAAAGTTATGAAAGTACAATAATAAAAAGTATTATTATAAAAAGAGCCGAGCCGATGATGAGGTAGGTTAAATTAATGAGGAATATTATTTCACATGACATTATTGCATTATATTTGATATAATATTGGTAAAAAATGAAAATAGTATTATGTGAAAATACGGGTAAATAAATAAAGAGTAAAAGATTTGATGAGGCAATATTATTATTAAGTATTTGCCAGCTTATTAATGACCTTTACTTTAATAATATTCGCATTCGCATTCGCATTCATATAACTACATTACGAACATTTATTTATTTCGATTTTCCATGTTTAAAATAAAAATGGTAATAATATTTAAAAATTATACAAATTGAGAAATTGTAAAAAAAGATTGGCGTGTATAAAGTTGATTGAGTTGATAATTTTGGATTGGAGTGGTTTGTCAGTGTGTCTCTGTGAGGCTTGCGGCAGAGGCTTATGGCGTTGTGTCCATGTAACCGCGTAGGATCTGTGCAGGCAACGCGAGGCTGTGTTGCTTGTGTGATGTGACTATGTGATGGATTTGGTTTTCAACACGGTCACATCGTTGCGTGTGAATCAGTAGTGATATCATTGTGTTCTTTGAGCTCGCATATTACAAGAGTGGTATATTGAATTCCATGAATAAAATTTATTTTTAAAACAATTTTGTGCATTTTATTGATAAGGAATAAGGTGTATTAAAATTGAAAATTTAACAAAAGATAAAATAAAATGTGAAAGAATTGAGAGCTAAGTATGGGCTTTGGTATATGTATGGAAGAAGGCAAAGTATGAGAGTAATGTAAAAGGGCGATTTGAAGAATAAAAAGTAGAAACTGGAAGAAGTCTGCTGAAT
>JABASD010005954.1:0-11221 GCA_019776165.1 Pogonognathellus flavescens
TAAAATAAATAAACAACTTGGTTGTGCCACTTTTTGTTCGACCCAGTCGTAAAAGTAGGGAACTAAGACTTTACAGACAGTATACTCCAGTCCTAGACGCTAGAAGTAACTATTTTTCATCATCGTACACGGTTTCTTTTGCGTTGCCACTGCCACCTCACAGGTACTGTTGTAACGTTCGCGATTTCTTAAGTCATTTCTTGCCTTTAGTATACTCAACATGGAGCGATGGATTCTGTTTTTATTGAATACCAGAGCAACAATATTTAGGTATTTATTTTTCTCAATAATATGTATATAGTATATGGAGAATAATTTTAGAATTTCCAACAAAAAGCTAGTTTTTTCCTCTTTTCTTAAAACCCCAATTTTAATGACATTTACATTGTTTTAATTAAAAACTATTTAATTAAGTGTGCTGTAGCATTTCATGGTCATCAAGGGCGTACCCAGGATTTCTGTTTAGTCACGGCCTAATAAAGTGGCATTTGAAGGGCGCCACCTCAAAAGTGGTTATTTACAGCCTTCTGTCGCAAAGAACCCCTCTTCGCACCTCACCTAACAGCACTGGGGGCACTGCCCCCAGTGCTCCCTCCCCTCGGTACGTCCTTGATGGTTACTTGATTCATTTCACAACAATGGAATAAGATTTTTTTTAATATGCCAAATTTGAACAGGTCAGCTAAAAATAACTATTGTCATGATCAAGCGTCGATTATTTATACTACTTAAAAACACGAATTGTATTTTTTCGAAAATGTTCAATTTCACTACTTGTCTCCCAATTCAAAAACTTGTAGTGTTCTCTTTGAAACATGATTCTATTTGACGTAGCAGTGTTTAAAATGCGGTGTACTATTCAGGCTGTAGTGCCACAGTGACACATTACATGCTCTGAAGGGACAAAGGTCATGAATCATGATCAAGTTGACCGATTCACACCATCTTAGAACTTAGCCTTCCTATGGACCTCTGTATTACATGTACCAAATTTGAAGTCTTTATCTCACCCCGATTTTGAGTCTTCGTGCATACAGACTGACAGACAGCCTATTCGCATAAAGTATTTATCTTGCAATATTTATTTATTTATTATTGCACTGTTAGACTTGTATCATCCTTGAGAAATATGCAAATACCAATGTACATTTCAAATATAATAATATTATACTGTTATTATGTTAGGCTTTTATCTGATATTTTTTGACGCTCTTCCTAAATTTCGTAGAGCGTGTCGGAGCAATATATTATTATCTAATGTTTTGTTCGATCTAATCTGACAAAATTTTGAACCTACTCAACCGAAACATTAGTGCTCGTTTCAATACATTTTTAAACGAAATTTCTATTTCATTCCATAATTTCATTTCACTTGCGCGAAAATAAACGAAATGCAAAAAGAATGAAATGAATATATAAAATCAAACATCAAAAAATGAAATGATAAATGCATTTATAAATGAATTTTTTAATTTTTTATTAATCATTGTCGTAGCTAAGTAATATTATAGATATATAGATACATTTGTCAAACAACTTTTTTTCGGGAATCTAGGGGAATAGGGGAAAGGGCTCAAGCCTACATACGCGTTTCGATAATGAGCGGACTATAAAGCAACATAGATCACGGCTTTTGGCTTTCCTAGGCAGGGAACTATAAAATTATGGTTAACACGAATAAACAACTTTTACTTTACCAAGTACTAGTAATTCTAATTTGACATTTTTTATAAATTAAATGTAATCTGTAAACAATACATTTATAATTTTCATTTGAATGAAATGAGAATATTTCAAATGACAAAATTAATTCCGTACAAAATTAATTATATACAAAATGTAAAACGACAAATGCAAGGGCCGCTGGCCAAAGGCAATTCAATAAATAAATAAATAAATATTTCAAATGAAATGAGAATACATTTCAAATGAAATGAAATGAGAATATATTTCAAATGAAATGAAATGAGAATATTTCAAATGAAGTGAAATGAGAATATTTCACATGAAATGAAATGAGAATATTTCAAATCAAGTGAAAATTTAATAAATGAAATTAATCGATAAATGAAATGATAGATAAAATTAGCACTAATAGGAATCGGGTCCAAATATGTGTGATTGTAAAACTCATTATTTTTAGTTTTAATCATTTCCGTCGAAAAAATGTCGTTGGGACTATTTCGCAGCCAATTTCAACTATGATCCGGAACCCTGATAAGGCTAGGGGTACAGAATAATATTTGATCCCTGTCGGTTATTTAGAGCAGACCTCAAATAGGGCAGTTTTAGCTCTAGACTGAGACTTTATACTAGAGGCTGTCTTCTTAGGGAACCAAATTCACTCAGGCTCAACTTCGGACTACCGGAATAATATTATGTGATATGTAAAGACCGGAAAGGCAGGCACAATAAATCTCAAAAAAGGCAGGCATTTAAGCTCTTAAAAATGTCAAAATAGGCACTTAAATAGGCACTTAAATAGGCACTAAAAATTTCAAAAATTAAAGATAAAACTGAGGTATGACAAGTGTACTCGTGCTATAAATAGTGTGAAAACCTGTTGAAAACAGCAGTTAACTACAGAATACTGCCAACAATCATTTTTTTGGCATTTTAAATTCATTTTAAATGCATTTTAAAATCTGCACCACACAGCTCTGAAAAGAGCTTGCGTGTGTACAGCAAACGCACTACATAAAAATATTTGCTGACTACTAGATAAAACAAACTACCAAATCTGCCAACTTTTCACAGTTTTTTACAAAATAGGCATTTATAGGCACTGATAATCAAAAATATGCAAAATAAGTCGAATTTTGCCTTTTTAGGCCAATTTTTTACGAAATAAGCACTAATAGGCACTAAAAATCCAAAATAGGCAAAATAAATAAATGCCTAGGCATAGGCACTAAAAACTAAAATAAGCAAAAATGGGCACAATAGGAATCAAAATAATATTATAAGCTTGTTAGTATGTGAAATGGATAGATACAGAGTCTCACATCACTGGGAATTAGCAGTTAGAATAAGCTTTTGCCCGCCTTTCCAGTCTTTAGTGGTTTAGTGATATGTAAAATTCACCCGACACCCGATTTTCACTACAACAAAATTCCCTGATATTTTTAAAATTAATAATTTTTGTGTTATTTTACATAGGAGTATTGGGCCAATACTCCTATTTAGTTTACCCAATTTTTTAAAATGTTTGTCTCTTTGCTCTGTGTAACCTTACTTAATGATAAGCCTATAATATTACATTATTATAGGCCTTGGGCAGAATGCAATGTCCAGGCAAACATTGCTAAGCTTTAACTTGGGTATTGTCATGAATTGTAATTGTCATTTTTCGTTTAAATTGCTGAAATAAGGCAATAATATCTACAAAAATAAATTTAAAAAAGAGCAATTTTTGTAAGCTTGAGGTTGCATCGGGGTCCTGCAAGATTTTGTCCGTTGGGTGAGTTTTTCAATATTTCTCATCCTTGGACATAGGGTTGGCTTTGGGTTAGAAAAATACAGAGAACAGGGGTCGGCTCATTACTCAGCTTCAACTTCGCAATGAGACTTTCATGGTTTATCTGTGGGAAAAATAGGATAAGGAAATACAAGATTGGGTCGGGGTCGTAAATAGTCGATCCGACCCTTTTCTCTGGATCCAATCGACCGCTCTAATACTTGGATTAAGTAGCAGCGGTTGAATTGCATGTGTATTTAGCCAAAGTCGACTTATGATTTTTATATCAATTTTTCTTGCAACATTATAACATGTAAATGTCGGTCGGTTCGTATATATTAGAGGTGGCAACGAGCCGGATTTTTCCGGCTCGGCTCGAACTCGGCTCGGCTCGAAAGTTTGCTGCTCGAACTCGGCTCGAACTCGTTCTGTTAACAAAAAATCGGCTCGAACTCGGCTCGAACTCCAAAAAATCTCGAAATTTTCCAATATTTAGCTGAAAAATGATAGATTTTATCATTTACCTATGGGTTTTTCCGGCTCGGCTCGAACTCGGCTCTAAAGTTTCCGGCTCGAACTCTGCTCGAACTCGTTTTGCTAACGAAAAATCCGGCTCGAACTCGGCTCGATGAGCCGGCTCGGCTCGTTACCACCTCTAGTATAATATACGGTTTGGCGGTACAAGTATTAAGCTAGGAAGAGGAAGCTTAACGCCCGGCTATAAGGAATTGAACAAAAAAGTAAAAGTAACGTGTAATACTTGAGTAGTGCATTTGGAACGGAACATGTGTTGCATACACGCTTATTGCTGATTATACTATACTAGATTTAGATACGATTAATTTGTTTGGCATTGGCATTATTCATGTATCATGTTATGTTGGGTCTTAAACCGACCGCCAGCGCCTTGGAAACAATAATAATATTGCTTGAATATTGTTAGATATGCAATGCGTGGATAACGAACACATTGACGATCTAAAGGACGCTCCAACGAATTATCCCTCTACTCCTTCAATGCACTCCGTTTCAATATTCTCATCGCACTACCTCGCTCGCACTCGCCGCTCACTTGCAGTCTTTTCTTCGTAACATTCACATTACTCAGCTCAACGACTACCACTGCATTGCTGACAAATAATCCAACGAACAATCAAAATTGCAATCAAATTACGAAGAAAAAGGAAGTGTCACACAAACAGTAGTGCGTAATCGACAAAGCTTACTCCATAAAGGTAAAACATTGCTCAATTTTGTGAAATATACAATTATAATTTACTATTTCTATTGTTTAATTAATCTAGCATTATAATGTACCTATCTTGTTTGGCTTTGGCTGTTCAATTCAATGCACAATGTATTGGGATTATAGATACTGAAGATTAAGGATTGAAGAATGTGAGGAGGAAGGTTGCAAACAGTAGTTAGTAACAGCATTAACCATTCTGATCTTATTTTCCTTTTGGTTTTCAGATTTCAATTTAATATTTGACCGTTGAACTTTAAACCAAGACAAAATGTCCGCGCCAGGTCAAGCCGCAGAGGAAATGCCGACATTTAAATGTGTGTTGGTTGGAGATGGAGGCACCGGAAAGACAACTTTCGTCAAACGGCATTTGACTGGTGAATTTGAAAAAAAGTACGTTGCCACTTTGGGTGTCGAAGTCCACCCTTTGGTTTTTAATACTAACCGAGGCTCCATCCGTTTTAATGTGTGGGATACTGCGGGTCAGGAGAAATTCGGAGGTTTGCGTGATGGATATTACATTCAAGTAAGGACTAAGGAGAAATATAATTTATATTTTGTAGTTTTAAAAATATAAATTGATGCATGCTTCAAACCAGTATGTATTTAGTCAATTGTTGAATATTATAATCATGTATGTTTGTTTTAGGGTCAATGTGCGATCATTATGTTCGACGTAACTTCTCGAGTGACTTACAAAAACGTCCCTAACTGGCATCGTGATTTGGTTCGAGTCTGTGAAAATATTCCGATTGTACTCTGTGGAAATAAGGTGGACATAAAGGATCGAAAAGTGAAGGCGAAGAGCATTGTCTTTCATAGAAAGAAAAATCTTCAATATTATGACATCTCAGCTAAAAGTAATTACAACTTCGAAAAACCGTTCCTCTGGTTGGCTCGAAAACTGATTGGTGATCCAAATTTGGAATTCGTCGCTATGCCTGCTTTGGCTCCTCCAGAAGTACTAATGGATCCTCAATGGCAGCAGAGAATCGAACAGGATCTGCGGGTATGTGACTCACATTTGGCATTTATATTATTTAACAAAATTCTGTTTGTTCTGTGATGACATTAAGTGATATATATTTGTAATTTCAGGACGCCCAAGAAGTGGCCCTCCCAGAAGGAGGATGAAGATTTGTAATTACTAGCCTTTGTTTTCATACTAATCTTCTAAAACTAATGACTGAATTAAAATTTTCATAAGAGACCTGTAATTCGGATGTAATAATATACCCTACCTTACACTTCTTGTAAAGTGAATTTGAAAATGTTTTCAATAAATTATTAATTACTAAGTGTGAATTAATAATGTACTTTACACAGTTTTACAGTCAACTACATTTTATTTGAAAAAATTCACTTCATTTCATTCATACGGTCATTCAATACAGAGTTATTTGTCATTGAAGGGAAAACAAATAGTCAATAATAATATTCTCTTCGTCCATACTAACTGTTAATACATTTAAGAAA
This sequence comes from Pogonognathellus flavescens, assembly GCA_019776165.1. NCBI lineage: Eukaryota > Metazoa > Arthropoda > Collembola > Entomobryomorpha > Tomoceridae > Pogonognathellus > Pogonognathellus flavescens. The sequence goes on from JABASD010005954.1 coordinate 6,180, forward strand.
ACTACTGATATACATAATATAATAACTCGTGATTCTTGTAGTAGGAAAGTTAAGCTTTAGCAGCCGCTGCTGCTTCTTTTTTCGCTCTTTTTTCTATTCCTTTCCTTCCTTCAGTCAACAATAATTTTTCAGCATCTGTTAGGTTTTTATTCATTTGAGTTATGACTCCGGTACCAAGGGTTGTTAATCCATCTCGAAGGGTGAATTTTTGTCCTTTCTCCAACACCATGGGTCGATACAATTTCATATGTAATCTATAAAAACAGAAATTCCAATGACGTAAATCCAAAATGAAATCAAAACCATGTTTCATTAGTTAGCTCAATTAACTTGATTTGATTGAACCCATTAAAGTTGAAAAATGAGAAGCAAATCTGATGAAAATAATATATTCTATGACGCAAAGGACTTTTGCCGAATAAAATTAACTTGTAAAATTCTACACAAGATTCATATATATCCCTCGCATACTTTAAATGTTTCCCTGAGTTTACCCGGGCCAAAAACGAAAATCGAATACATGTGAGGAGTTTGAGGAGTAGGGAAACTTGTCCTGGAGTTCAATCCCCGATTTGGCGATGTTTGTCCAGGTTGACCTTCAGTTATTAATATTGATTTCGAAAGAGGACAAGTTGGGCATATTTTGAAGACAAAATTGAGTGTTGTGTATTTTTCTGGAATTATTTATGGTTAAAAATCTGACACTTTTTACCCATGTAGCACGGAAAGTTGAATGAATACAAATTTACTAAAACCACGGGACAAGTTTCCCAGTTTCTCCTATGTAATAGATTTTCGTTTTTCGCCCGGGTAAGTTCGGGGAAGCATTTTAGGTAAAAGGACATAATATTATTGCATGAATCTTGTGTAGAATTTTACGGGTTATTAAGCCGTATTAATATCTCCCTGTTCGAACGTCCTTTAAGAAAATATGACTATATATTTAAGAATATAATTTAATTATAATATCATAGCGGCCTTCTAATATTTACTAGTTATACTGTATACTGTTAAGTTCAAACAAAACTTTGCTGCCTACATTATTTCTAAATACTGCATATCAAATTTCTTGAAACATTACATTGAAACATATACAGTCATTAGTGAAAAATATAAAATATTACCATTTTAATTGGCAATTATTATATTGAATACTTTCTATTTCTTGAATCATTAAATTCATTAATGGAAAAAACACTACAATATTGCTGTACTGTCTAAATTGGCAATTATTGCTATTGCAACCATCATTGAATTGAATAAGCAATATCATAGTATTAAACACAAAAACAAATCTTACTTAGCATCTTCACCGGGCATAACCATGTCTTTTCCTGGGATAGTTATCTGTGCGGCACAGTCCCATGTTTTAGAGAATAGTTGCATTTGACATAAAGAGGTAAATGGTTTTGAGCGTCCCCCTTCATCTTTACTTAGAATATACACCTACATGAAAAAAAATGATATTACAGTTATACAAGGTACTTCTATCATGTGTTCACTGAAGTATTCATTATTCATATACTTATCATTTATACTTGTGCTTCGATGTTGTCATACGATTTCATTGAGCCTGGCTTGCAAAGAAACATTCCACGACGAATTTCATCCCGTTTGATTCCTCTTATGAGAGCTCCTAATTGATCACCAGCTTGGGCTTCTTCTAGAATCTTGTGGAACATTTCAATACCGGTAACAGTTGTTTTAATGGATTTACTGTGACCCAAAATTTCACATTCATTTCCCTTCTTCAACACTCCTCTCTCTAACCTACCAGTTACAACTGTACCACGCCCTATGTATACCAGACAAAGAGTATTATTTTAATTAATATTATTAATTTTTAAAACAATCTTGAAATAATGGTAAGTTGGAAAAGTAGTTTTATCTATAAATTATTAGGTAAATAAATGGTAATCAATATTTAAATATACCCGCAATAGTATAGACATTTTCAATCGGCAATAAAAACGGTTTATCTAGTTCTCTGACTGGGGTAGGGATGTACGCGTCAATCGCTTTGAGTAACTCCATAACTGATGGGGTACCTTTAAAAAAACGAAATTTTAAACCCAATTCTAATGCATTGTATGAGATTATGAGAGCTTACCAATTTCAGTATTTTTCCCTTCTAACGCAGCCAATGCAGATCCCTTAATTACAGGATTATTTTCTCCGTCGTATCCCATCTCAGACATTAATTCTCTGATCTCCATTTCTACTAATTCTACCATTTCAGCATCAGCCGCGTCAACCTGTTCAAGAAATATTCATACCTACTTCATTTTTGCTTGGGTGTGTAAATAATAAAATCATGTTGTTTCAATTACAGTAATATTTAACCTTATTAATGTAAATCACTATGTGTTTGATTCCAATTTGTTTTGACAAGAGTAAATGTTCTCTAGTTTGAGGCATTACGCCATCAGTTGCAGCGACTACTAGAATTGCTCCATCCATTTGGGCTGTTCCGGTAATCATGTTCTGACATAAACATATAATTTACTTTACTTTTTAGATACTCATATGCATCATAATAAATATACAATATTTTGTAATTTTGAATTTATCTGGAAATCTCAAATATCTATCCTTACTTTAATGTAATCAGCGTGACCAGGACAATCCGTATGAGAGTAGTGACGATTATCAGTTGCATATTCAACGTGGGCTACATTTATTGTGATTCCTCTTTGCCTTTCTTCTGGAGCATTATCAATTTCGTCATATCGCTTAACAGCCGCCAGTTCTTTCTCGGAAAGGACTATTACACAAAAGAATCATTTTGTATAGAGAGAATCTAATGTATGAAGATTCTTGATGATCTACGTGAAGGATTGGAACTTCTAATACCCCTATCTCCCCATGTTTTAATTGCCGTGTATACTACTTTGGTAATTCTGATTTAAGATATCCATGATGATAGATCAACAAGTTTTCTTAACTTAAATCAGAATAACCATAGTAGTATATACGGCAAATAATACATGGATGAGATGACGGTATTAGAAATTCGTATCCTACAAGTAGATAATCATATATCAGAGTTTTACTATGTAATAAAAATATTTATAATGATATTTTGATTAAATGCCGTCTGCCTAAAGACAAATATTTATTACCTTTGGTTATTGCCGCAGTTAGAGTAGTTTTTCCATGATCTACATGACCTATTGTCCCTACATTGCAGTGAGGTTTGTCTCTTAAATAAACTTTCTTTTCCCCTGCAGCTGCATAAGAGCGGACAGAAGAAATTGACAAACTATTACGTCCGAAAATCTGTAAGTGAAACAAAGATTATCACAACTTTAATAATTTTATTAGAGACTGTGAAAAATATTCTATAGGTTAAATATCTATTTTAAGTTTTAATCTTACTTCAAAGACAGATATACATTAAAAATGTATCTACCAGAGGTACAGGTGCTAAATAAATCAGAGGCTAATAAACCTTCAGAGTGGTACCTACACAGACTGTACACAGGATCCCTTCTTTAATTATTTTTTATGGTTTCTGTACATAGTCAGCAATGCAAATGGGAGTTGAATACGCTTTGCCATAAAAATTGAGATAGTACTAAATGCAGAACTACGGTATGCCAATAACTCCTATTAGAAGTTTTAGCTATCGCTATTGAACATTTTGATACGATTCCGATAAACTGCTCTTTTAAGAAATACGAGACTGAGCTTTAAAAAGCTAAATTATCGTCCAAAGAATCTACTATGTATGATATTTTAGTTTGACTTGACTGTTGTTAATTTATACGATAGACATATAATAAGCTTTAAGAATGATCTCGGATTTTTTAGTGTAAGGGACATCTCATCTGTAATGTGGGATGTAAGATTTAAGATGTAACTAATTTACATATCATGTATCCCATCAAGTTCTCAACTGGCAGTCACAAGCTTTAGGGCAGAGGACTGTAGGATTTTTACCGTCCTAACTCATTTCATCACAATTAAATATGTATTTGTTTAGCATTATGTTTTCCAATGATGAATATACAGGTCAGTACTAATTTAGTACTTGTTCATGCTCAGATTTCAGCGTTCATGTTCAGATTTATGCTTTAGTACTACAAAGCATAAATCTGAACATGAACGCATGCTAAAGAATGATAACTGAAAATAATGTGCGTTGTAGATTGTGTAAAATGATTAATGATAAACACTTTGTCTTACGAACGCTTTTAGATAACGAGAAGAAAATTAATGACGCTGTACTTAATGATCTGTAGTGGAAGATTACTTACATATTACACAGGCATATAATTATTTAGTTAACTATTGCCAACAAATTGATATTGAACATTCTCCACTATTATACAAACTCTAATTTTAGGACATAATGGGCATAGAGGACAGAAACCCTATTTAAGCCATTCTCAATCTCAAGCATAGTATTAATTAATTGGAATGACCCTTGTTCTTTCAAACATCAAATGCCGTCAATGTCATCAACTTACGTAAGTATTCGACGAGAAATTGCAAGGAACAGCACAATAAAGATAAGATTTTCCAAGTCCACCTAGAAATTAAAAAAATAAATCATAATTATAAATTAACTGTCAAACACTACAAAAAGTTTAGCATCGAGAATCCTCGACACCCGAAGCAGGATACTTTATGACCATATCTAATAATAAATTCAAGTTACATACAAAATAGGATTACAAATATTTAGATACTTGCACATTTAAATTCAATTAGTAATTAAATACCCGAAGCGACGAGACGAGATATCACTTTCAATGTAGCCATAATTATGAATTATAAATTATAAACAGAATTATTTTTGCGAAAAACCCAGCAAAATACTGGAGTTCTACAAAATCAAGACTTTGCGGTTGCTACTTTGCGAAACTGCGACCGGTTCGGCGGGCGTTAATATGTGAAAATGTGCTTGCTTGATAAAGTGTGTGGAGTGTGGAGAGGAAAGATATGCCGTATTTCCTCTATTAAACACACTTGGGCTTTTGTTACTCAATATTTGGTGAGGCATTGTAAGGGCTAACCAAAAATGCAATTAAATATTT
>JABASD010005955.1:0-11220 GCA_019776165.1 Pogonognathellus flavescens
GTGCATTTTAAAGGCAGTGCATCTTTCATCATCTAATTCAGGCAGTTTGGACACACTCAGTAAATCTGTTCTGTACCACCAGCATCATCAACCCCTGACACTCATCACGACCAAACGACAGCTACATTTCATTGAACATTAATTCTACTGGTATGGCACTGGTTTTTGACTGAAGTGTATTTAGTATTTAATTAATTATGAATTATTCGATTGCAATGAATTGAAACGAGTATTCTATGTTGGTAAATATTAGGGAACATAGGAAGCAGTGAACGCAATGAAATCTACCGAGAAGGGATCCTAGTACTTAAGTGCAGCATCTGCGATTTCTTGCTTGCTGCATTGAGTACTAGGTTCTGCATGCATATTTTATAAGTATGCTACAAATCACAAAACCGAATCAAAACGCGAACAAAGAAATCGAAAACACTTCCCGATGTTTTGCATGCAACAATAGGGAAAGTTCTCGATTTCACAACCTTTATTCATGAACGGATGTTCATGTATGGTTTTCTTTTCTCTGTCTGTCTATCTATGTATGTATGTATGTATGTATCTATCTATCTGTGCGTCAGAATGTACCTCCTGCAGTGAACTACCGTGCCACCTGTAGAGTGGTATTCAGTATCAGTAGTACATTACAGATTTTGGTAGTACAATCACACGCCATCTATAGTGTGCTTTCCATCCGTTCATGCACTGTATTGGTTTCCAATAGTTTATTAATCAAAGGTTATAACTATAACGTTGTTTTAAACAGTAAACATTTCTTTTCTTTTTGAAACAGGTAAATCTTTTGGAACGATGAACAGCGTGACAAACGACGCGTATAATCTACCACCAAGTCCGCCATCGGACTCTCCAGTTTCACTTGACGTAGAAAATGAAATCGCGCTGAAAGAGAATACCAGAAAAAGGAAATCAACGCACGCCATTCGAATGGATGATGAAGAAGAATCACAAACACCGGAGAAAAAACCTGGCAAATCTGTGCCTAAGTACCAAAAAAATCCGGAAGACTACACGGGAGCTGAGAAGAGGAGCATTATACAAGCTATTAACATGCACAAACACCATCAAGTCAGGGATCTAGCCTTCAAAACAAATCCCTACCTGAAACAGAAAATTGATGAACAAAAGAAAATAATTTGTGATCAACAGGAGAAAAATGATCAACATCTAAAAACAATTTCTGAGAAGGAGAAAACAATTGAACAGCTCAAAGAAACGATTCGTCAAAGCAGAAAAACAATCGAAGAAAACATAAACACGATTTGTGAAGACAAGAAAACAATTGAGCAACAAGCAAAAACAATTCGTGAAATGAAGATGAAAGAAGAAACTCTTCAATCACAACTGAAAACCGAAAGAGAAAATAAAACCACGGCTTGTGCTGATTTCGATGCTGGTTCTTACGCAATCCAAGATGACGTTTATCCAGATATGCGCATTTATCCAGAATTGGAATTTGACCTTTCCAGGTAAATATTATATATGTACTCTTTTACATCAAATAATATGTAAGTAGACAATGAGTTTAAGATGTATCGTAACAAGGACGTATCTAGGATATGACATTTCTTAAAAATGGGCATGTAGACAGCGATTGCCTCTTCCCCTGTATACTTCCTTGCGGAGGCAACTGCTCCTTTCCCTGTATACGCCAATGCTGGGACAATGCCACTATCTATTACCCCACCTATGCACAATAAATATAATAGTATGATGTTGTTACAGCGTCAGTGTCAGTTGTCATGAAAGAGTTGACCGATTGACCCGAGCCATTATATAATAGATATAATATAAGATAGAAATAGATGATAATTAATAATAAGTAAGGTATTTATTGAGGCAACTGAAGACACATTACAAAGTGAAGTGGTCATGTCATATGGCCCATAACTAATACCACAGTTTTTCTAATGCATATGTAATTTAACCAAATTAAGCTTAATATGTATATGCATTTGTCTATGTGACAATGTGAGTATTTGTGTAAAGTAATCATTCCATCGCTTATTAAGACCGAAAATGTGAGGTCCTCATGCGAATCATTAATCAGTCTGGTGTCTGTGAGCGGACGCAAATTGTGTCCGACATGTAAAATCTTCAGCCTTACTGACATCAGTGACATCCTATCTTTAAGTTAGGTTTAATTTATATCTGACTTACTGTGTACAGATTTCATGCTATTTTAATGAGGAGAATTGAAAGAATTGATAGATAAATAAGCTGGAACACTATACCTATGGATTAAAGTAAGTTTTGAATTGAATTTGTTTTTATAGGTTGGGAGAAACATAAATGACTTGAGCCTACCTTACCTACATACCATAGGAGAAAATTTTCGAGAAATTCAGGAACGAAACCGGAACCGGTGGCAGCATTTTCCACTTTACTACATACCAACATACCTATATAATGTCATTATACCTACTTACTGTACTTATTGAATGCTAGTACTTACCATAATCATAATAATCAAAGTCGCCATTTCAATATTATACTGTAAATTGTATTAATCAAATAACTACCGAAGTGTGGATAGTATAGTTACAATCGTCCAATATAAATAAGACAAATGACATGAATGAAATCGCGTTCTTTCAAATAGCCAAATGATACAAAGTCAAAGTGTTCATACATTAAGCGTAGTGTAAGCGTATACAACACATGTTACGTTGCAAGTTCACTACTCATGTGTTTCATATTTACATAATATACATACACATTTATGTAAAAATAGTTTGAATGTTTTATATTTTAATAAAATTAATATCATATCATAAGTACTGCCAACATTGGAGTTCATTAAAACGATTTTCATCCATCGGTTTGCATTGCCTTTCCGTCTCATTTCAATTTATTGTCGAGTTGACAAATGAAAACTAGGATGAGACCGCAAGTAGTACTAGTACACGTTAGGTAGTAGTTCTCTATAATATCATCAGTTTTTTTCCTCCGTCTCATTCGTGTGTAGTCGCAGCCAAAGCTTATTCCATTGCAAAGGAGAGATGAAACAGAGAAAGGGAGCCGCAGCATGAGATATGTTGAGAGAGACTTGAGTTGAGACTCTAGTAGCATCATCATATAAACGCATCTGTTTTTTCCATGTGTATACAGAGTATTTTATTTAGGAGTATTCAGAAAAGTTATAATATTTGCAAACGCATTGTTGAAGTAGATTATACAGTTGTTGTTATAAATAGGTATGTGGTAATGTAAATTAAGTAGTTAAATTACCACATACCTAATAACTAACTTTATAACATACCTATACTTCAACAATGCGTTTGCAAATAGAGTGAGTGTAAAGGAGTGTAGGTAGTTGGCATACTGGGAATAAAAGTAGTGATTCATGATTTCATACCTATCTATATATGTTCATTTCAAATTGATGATAATAATGATGATTTGCCATAGGATTTCATACTTAAGATTACGATATATTTCAAATGTTAACTCATTTGAACTCACTTTTAAACAAATTCTCGGAGAGACGACTAGTACATTTTGTAGAATTGTAAGTTCATTTCATCCCTTTAAATAGTGCATTTTTCACGAACGTACATTAATAATTACAGCCAAGACAAAAGATGATGCTTTAATTAAACAACTAGAATGAAAAATTAAAAATGCTCCAGTATCACTAAATTTTAGTAAACAGATGAAATCAAATCGAAGCAGTTGATTTATAGCAAACCAGTAGCAATTCAGTATAGTCTCTATACTATGCGAATGCGACTTTCATTGTCTGGTACTACTCTGTTGCTATTTGTATTATCGTACATAAGTTAAAGTTAAGATCTCACATCTCAAGATTTCAAAGATTCTTTTTAACCTAAAGCCTATGGCTAGCTGTAAAAAGATTGAACAAAGTCCCACTGTTCTCTCTTTCTCATGAAACAAACAGGATTTAGATTTAGCCAACCCAAAATATGTTCACTTCATTAGAGTGATGACTTCATTTCGGTAATCCTGTAATAAAATCGTGTATACCTAAATACTATGCAATCTCTGTAAAAGCTTGTCTGCATTGAATTCTAAACTGCATTGTAGCTACTATAATTCTATACTCCTCATAATATATACTCCTACTGACCATGTAAGTGCACTCATCGGTTGTTCTATATATGAAGGGTCCTTTCTTTTCATCTTTAGTTTCACGTCTATTTATCGCCTTTACCCTCCAACACTCTCACGCTCCCTTACTGCACTTCAACCGTGACAAAGTCCGCCGTAATCGTTTTAACTATGCCAACATTACTGTTATTATGTAAAGGATTTAATTGCACATGTGTATTTTTGTTCCTGAGTTGTGTACGATGAAGTCATAATCGTTAAGAGTCTTGTTTCTCTTTCTTACACTCTTTCTTTATACTTATTCTACAAAAACACACAGCATACGTGTTCTCCCATTCCTATACGTTTAATTTCTTCAGATCTTTTTTTGTAAATGACACATAACCAAATCGTCAATAATTTCAACCATGCAGAAAACGACCGAGACGAATCGTCCCATGTAGTCATCGTCAGTTAAATCTAAAAGAGGCATATGATAGCTCCTACTCGTGTATCAGTCGGGGAATCGGAGTTATACTAACATGGTATAAGTATTGAGGAAGGTGGTAGAGTCAAAACCTTTGGCAAATAAATCCTGTCATAATAAATGTCAAACGGGAGAAATAAATAACCCCCCGGAAGCTAGTGGAATGGTTGTTTCAGTATCATGTACTGTACTAGGTACTAACCGCGAGAACAAATGTAGTAAATGCATCCACACGCAAGTATTTACTTATAAGTGACGCAATTGTCAAATTGTATTGAAAGTCTCATTCTGCCTCTCCCATTATTGTCCCTCCTATCGGGCTCGGCGAACTTGGATTATGTATAATATTCTTCTACAATGTTGCTTCTATACGTACGTATTATATTACCGTTTTACTACATACGTAATGTTGCGTGAAAAAAGGTATAGGGCAATATATAAATGTGAACAAAAGTAATAGAGCAACAAGAAAATTCACTTTATATAGTGACTGCTCCTGCCTGACCTACTGCCTGCACTTGACACATAAAAAAGAGCAGATATAGCAGAGGGTGCTAAACAACTGTCTCATATAGTTATAGTATAGTATATACTGATATATACAGTAGTCGTCAGTTTAGTCATAGTCGTTAGACTGAACTGAAAGTGCAGTTCTATTACATAATGATTAAACAACTGACTGAACGATACAGCGTTGAAACTATATTTTATTGTACTCTGCCGTAGATCAACTTGAAAGGGCTGCGTATGTATTTGACAATAAAGACATGATTTATGATTCGTGGGCATCGTGCATGGAGTAGCTGCTTTAATTTTTCGCTGACTGAGTAATAATCTCAGAGACAAGCAAAAATACATTTGTTATGAAAGTTATGAAGATAGCGATAAATATAACAATAATATTATTGTCTTTACACTTTTTACTACAGACAGTTTTAACAATTCTCTGATACAAGAGAGAGCATGTAAAGAAAATAGATGACAAAATCCATTCTCATACTTTCGTGTAGGTCTAATTGTAATTAAATTGTTAAAACTTGTCTGTGGTAAAAAGTGTGAAGACAATACAGATAATGTTATTGTTATATTTATCGCTTTCTTCATAACAGACGTATTTTTGCTTGTCTCTGAGACTCTGAAATGTATTGTATCAGTTCTTAGTATTGAGTGCATTACTTTACTACATGACCATCCTATCTATCTATGTACATTACTTTTACTAGCTATACCTAGTTAAGTTAAGACTTGAGACAATTAATTGTAATCATGAAACGCTTTACATACATACAAGGTACAGGCAAACTCAAGTCGAACAAATGAACCTTGTAGGAAAGAGCACACGACAACAAGCAAAGCAACGTTTTGATGTTCGTGTAAGCGGCTAGCTCTGTAGGTATATCTGTGAAGAAAAATAAATGAGAAAAGAGCATTATTCATTTTTTCATTTTTATAGTAGTTATGTCATGCATAGGGGAAAAATGCACTTGATTTCAATGTACGGGCGGTTGGTATTATGTCAACTTTGCTAGTATTTGTATTGTATTGTATTGAATTTATTTAATCAGATGATATGGCCAAAGCCTTTACATCATATTCATACAAATAGCTTTGCTAGTATCTTTGGCTGCAACTGCAACTAAACTTTACATATAGTAATAAATCATTACTACATAATATTATGTGCTTAGCTTATAACTGATAACTATATGCACACATACAAATGTGCAACACTATCATTACACTGCACTGAACGATATATCTGAATGACCCTGAAAAATGCCTAGCTTTCGTGTGCTTTTGTGGAGAGAATAAAACCTGGACATGTATTGCTTATACAAAACACATCATTATTATTGCCACACAAGACACATGAATGTCAGTGATGTCGAGCGATGAGCTAGCAGCTAAATATTAAAATGATGTCCATATGAACTTATTGTGTAGGTAATTAGAATTTGAACTTTGCAATAAAGCTGAAGATAAGAAGATATTTAAATTTAATATTTAACTAACCATCTCAATCCCACATTAATTCTGGTCTAACTAAATGAAACATTAGTAAGTAAATACTGATGTCTACAATGGTGCACAATGTCCGTGTACCGTGTCACAATGCAACGTCAGCCTTTTGCTTCGATAAATTGTGGTCCAAAGTCCATAATCAATAAATACATTGTAAGTACAAAAGGATGTGGCTCTGATAAGAAAAGTGGTACGAAGACAACCATTATTGCTACGTAGTTTTGGATGCAGTTAAAGCTCCATTTCTTTAGGCTAGAACTAATGTTGGGATGGTTATTTAAATATTAGTATAGATTTAAATATCTTTTTATCTTTTATTCCAAAGGTCAAATTCTCATTATGCAGAGTCAAATGAAAGATCAGTTTAACTTAGCTGACTAACTGACATAAGTTAATTGTAGTAAATGCCATTAGCTTAAAGGGGTGTCCCATTCTAAGGTTTTTTCTATCAAACTTTAAATATACATAGTATGTTAATATTATTTATTTATTTAGTGAGCCAAACGAGCCAAGATCCATATATTACACTACACCGAAACTGTTTAACATGTATTTAAATGAAATGATCTGTATAATGAATATAATCATAAAATGGAAATGCCTTATCTATTTATTTGCACATTCCATAATTTTGAGTTTTAAAACAACATAAAAAATATCATAAGTTCGAGTATAGGTTTACATTATACATATACAAAAGTGTTGCATCTCATCCATCTCAAATCTCAATGTGTAGTAAAATAATATGTATGCATACAATGCATTGTCCCTATTTCTTTCCACGAAAGCTGAAAGTACTGGTACACGAAGAAAGAGTTCGCAACCAACAACAGAATGGAATATTATGTAGTAGCGGTCAACCCATCATATCCATCATGACTCATGAGATCGGGGCGAATCATATTAATGTACCCAATAAAGAATATTACTGTATACAACTTGATTTTGCATTGATACTTTTGATATAATAATATGTAGTTAAGTTAAAGTTAATAAATAGGCTAGCAAACTTCACGCAGTTCGTACATAGTATAGAAATTAAGTGCATTTGGCCCTAAGCATTGCACGACCTTACATTTTGCATATAAAAATGAAGAACTCTTGTTCTTTCAAGAATCTCTTCTGTGTAGGTTAACATTAATATAATATTTCAATACAGCTTTGCCTGTTGTGCTCCTTTCTCCAAGATTTAATCCTGCAACTGGAATATTTTTATATGCATATAGCGTTTCATGATTTGATTATACTTGTTCTATGTAAGTCTTGCCTACTAAAAAAGGTATAGAATAGGAATCGAAGTTTAGTACTGATTAATACATTAGATAGTATATACTCAAACCTAATAATCATAGTACTTAGGGAAACTATTGTAATTATTGTTAAAACTGTCTCTTGTAAAAATGTAAAGTAAAGCTAAACCTACAGCCCAAAATATATCTTCACAAAAGGATTTATTTGTGTTGAAGTATGGCTCTGAGATTCTTTGTAGCGGTGAAAAACAATAGAAAATTTGTCAACCCCTTATTAAACAAATAATAAATAAAAATAAAATGTATCGCATTAAACTAGACTATATGCAAACATATTTATTAAGTCATTGTAGCTTATAGATTCTTGTACATAAACAAGTGTGCGTTCAATGTTTTTTACTCGTCATGTGCAATGATATGAAGAAAGTTCTTTTGGTAATTTAATTTCAGGTTGGTATACTCTTTCTGAATAAGATACAATATATATACTAGAGTTACAGCTAATAAGTTACATATAATAATATGTTTTTTGTTCACAGTGAACTAACCGGTAAGTTAAGGCAAACAGAGATTGACAAAGTTGTGATAACTTATGAAGTCCTGTGGTCTGCTTTGGTAAAATTCTCTGTGTGATGATGATGTGTATTTTCTATCAACAGCAGAGTGAAATGCAAGCTTTTAAAAGTCAGCATAATGCATGGAATGAAACAACGGAGCGGAGTTTAATTTCAAGGATATTATTACTTACGAGTTTTTAATATTTTACAGTAGCATGAATCGACAATGTCATAATTCGTCAAGCGTAAATTGTCTACTATACCATAGCTTTTAAATACTTGTAAAATCTCACACTTACGATGCATTTTACAATGTATCAAAAAGCAGCCTGTATAGAAGAAGGTCAGTGCATATAATTACTTCACGCCCCGTGTGCAGAAATAATGGCAGGGCAGGAAAAAAAGATAGCTCACTAAAATACGAGAAGGACTTTAGTACATTTTGGAAATAAAAATGCAACCAGAATTACTGCACCTATATAGAAGTGAAAAGAGTTATAATATTGGTTTGTATGTATCCTCGTGTGGTGTAAAAATCCTCGTGTATCCCAAAAGTTGTATTAAATATTTCTACTGCAAACCGTGCTAAAGCTATTCCACAAAAAGAATAGTGTGACTAATCCTACTGGCATAAGTGTTATGTGGCGTGAAAAATATAGGATAATATTTATCCTGGACGAACTGACTTGATGGATGCTTCTGAGTATGTATGTGTATCTTACTGTATTTGTATCGGCACTTACTTAAGAAAAGTTCACGCAAACATTAAATTTTGTAGTTGCGTTTGAAAGCTAAAAATCGTTTCAGCATGTTGTACTGTATATATAAGGAGACTGACTCAAGTACGTGAGTCTTTTACTACTTTGTACATTTCACTAGTAAAGTAAGTATATGCCTAAGTATATAATATGCCTAGGAGCCTATAGTATTATAAGTACATACTTATTACTTTCTTCTGTGTTTTAGTTAACAAGTACAAACTGAATATCCTTACTATGCATGTTAGTTTTGTCCTGTGTAAAATTAAAATATTGCATTAGTTCTCTGTATTTGCTTTTAGAATTCATATCCCAAGATCCGCTTTGATTTATTTCTCATTTTTTCATTCATTTGTCGTAAGTTTGAGCTTAGGAAATCAATATTTAATTATACATTTATTTGTATTGAGGTACAACAGTGTATAGTTAGTTAGTCTACTATAAATCAAGATGCCTTAGCGTCATTTTACAAACTTAAACTCAACATTTTTACCTTCTACACGTCCTACAGCGCTAATTCACAAACAGAAATTACCCTAAAAATAATCGGTAAATTATAAACATACGTAGTGTACTTACATCGGAGCATGTGTTATTTTACTGTAGTCTTCGCTAAACTAAATAATCTGTATTGATAATAAAAAGTAGTCGCGGTCGAAAGAAGTTAGGTCATAATAGTAAGGTGGGTCGGAAATAGCCACAGGATGTTTGCCCCAATGCTTCGCTACTCAAGCTTGAGCGATATCAATGAGATTAATTATTGTTGCAGTTTGCGTGCAGTGCAACAATAGGATTCTGAAATATTGAAATGAAATGAAAGTTAAAACTATGGGCAAAGCGCAAAGTGAGAAATTACTGGAGCTCATACAGAGATGCGTCCGTGTGGACTTGGATACTTCGTGTTTCAGTTGTTAATTAAAATCGTT
This sequence comes from Pogonognathellus flavescens, assembly GCA_019776165.1. NCBI lineage: Eukaryota > Metazoa > Arthropoda > Collembola > Entomobryomorpha > Tomoceridae > Pogonognathellus > Pogonognathellus flavescens. Next base: position 10,063 of record JABASD010005955.1, read on the forward strand.
CACATCATCATGCTTCCTTCGCATTTCCTATTACATTTATGGTTATCTAGATTAACCCTCTTGTATTTAGTTCAGAAAAAAATAACACACAGCCCAATCATTTTCTAGTCGTAGGATGCCCACAATGTCCAGTTATTTTCGTGGCACTGTGTACGACAGAAAAATATTTCAATTTTTCCCCACTATAAGCATAAAATAAATGAATGTAATATTATTATTCACCATAGTAAGACTTTACTGAGACTGACAATGAGTGAATTCACATCGTTTTTTATTGTATTATGAGAAGAAAATAAGCAATTTAGCGCTTCAATTTTTATACTGATGTGTATATGCGTATAGTGATTTGTTTCTGTTTAAGAAAGGCAAATTGACTTAAATTGCCTGTTTGTTTAATGTTCAGCTACAGCATAATAATAAATCTAAAGTAGTACATCTAACATATCTAAAATATATAAACATACACGGTGAACTTACAAAGGAGCATGTGTTATTTTAGTCTTCGCTATAAACTACATCATATCATAATACATTTTTGTACAGAGATGAAATGGATGAGATAAATAAATATGTCACTAAATTGTAAAGTACTAAATAATATGTGCTTGTGAATGAGGAAATGTATAAATGTGGCGAGTTGAATATATTTTGTATTGCTTTCATTTAGTTTGTGCTTTAATTGCAAGTGAATGAACTATAAGTAGGACAAAATATCATACAGAGAGTGTAAATCTCGGAGACTACAGTTCATCATGTGGTCCTTGCGGCATGATTAACTTTGGAATTTAATTGATATTATTTTATCCAGTTAATACATACATGTGTATAAAAATTAACTTATTATTGTATGTGGTGACTTGTTATTGTGTTAACTGCTCTACCTATGACTAACATAATGTAAGCGGTCATTTTTACCGAAGTATCTCTATACAAAAAGATTCTATGTATTAATATTCACATTTACATAAGTACGTGCGAACCCAGTAGGAATAAACGTACAGTTGGATTCACATAATATCGCATTACATTCTATTCAATTAAACTACATAAGCGAAAACAATTTATATCTCCGTCCGAAGCATGTTATATACAGGCCTGGGCAAGATACTTGCATTTTAGATACAATTGTATCGAGATACGTATCTTAGATACATTTGT
>JABASD010005956.1:0-11215 GCA_019776165.1 Pogonognathellus flavescens
TGGTCAGAAACTTTTAGCTGTAAGGATTTTGTTAACAAACGAATTAATGATAAATATAACATTAAGCAACAATTTGGTAAAAAATGTAAAAAAATGGGTAGAGCTTCAGGTGGATTTATATTCGGGTGGAAGAAAGAACTGGATGACTTATTTAGAGTAATTGAATTACATGACTTATATGTTTTGCTAACTGTAAAAACTAACAAAATTTGGGTAACGATTATGGTTGTATACTTACCTCCAAATTTAAAATATGAAACTAATCTAAAAAATGTTATAACTAAAATAATGGAGATAGCCGAATCTGGCGAGAATTTGATTATAATGGGTGACTTTAATGCCAGAATTGGAAATAATGACTTTGTATCTGATTTCAGAAATTCTAAAGACAGTACTTAATAAGAACGGAGAAATATTTTACGAAAACATTACCGACTGTGGACTTTACTGTGCAAATGGGAATTTTAAAGGAGATGAGGAAGGAGAATTTACATTTGTTCATTCCAACGGGGTAGGCAAAAGTGTGGTGGACTACTGCTTGTATTCTGGTAACTGTACAAACATTATTTCAGATTTCTGTGTATTAGATTTAACTAATTCTGATCATTTCCCAATTGTGGCACATATAAATAAATTAAATTATTCTTTAAGGACTGAAGTTGTAACGAAAATTGTACAACCAAAAATAATATTTACCAGTGACATTATTGACCAGTTTCGAAATCGAACGGAAGAAGCGTTCCTTAAAATATCCTTACCACCTAACCACCACACCCCTTTTACTGATGACAATATCGACACGGAATACGGAAGAATTGTCGAAACCATTACAGATACATGTAAACAAATGAATATACTAAAGCCGGAAAGAACTGTAAAAATAAACAATAAGAAACCAAGATGGGCTGATGCGGATTGCGAAAAGGCTAGGAAAGGAAAAGCTTCCAAACTCAGAAAATTGAGAAAATCTGGAAAGCAAAATGAAAATGTCATTAAAGAATACGTCAATTCTAAAACCGAGTACGAAACAATATGCCAACAAAAACAGGAAGAATACAGAAACAGCATAGTCAAGAAACTTTCCAACCACAAACACAGTTCTAATTTTTGGACAGCTACGAAATCAATAATAATGAAACCGTTTCAACTAAATCCTATTGATAAATTAACGTGGTTTACCCATTTTGCAAATATTTATCAGGACAATTCGGCAAATGACACTACTGAGGAAGAAACAACCACAGACACTTTTTTGGATCGGGAAGTGAATGCAGTAGAACTGAAAATGTGCACCAATAAATTAAAGAAGAATAAAGCTCCAGGAATTGATCTATTCCCAAACGAAGTGTGGGCGACCGCTTGCATCACTTTATTGACTTTACTGTGCAGTCTGTTCAATAAGTGTTTAGAAACGTCCAAAGTTCCGAAAGCTTGGTGTCAAGTAGTGATAGCTCCACTTTTCAAAAAAGGAAATAAAGAAGACCCAAAGAATTACCGACCTATATCCCTACTACCAACGATCTTAAAACTATTCACGTCAATACTCTCATCACGACTCCAAATCTGGCTAAAAAGGAATAGCAAAACGTCACAGTTTCAAGCCGCCTACACTAAAGGAACGGGTTGTGATGATCATTTATACACCCTAACTGCAATGATACAATCCCAATTAGATACTAAAGGGGGAAGACTGTACACGTGTTTCTGCGATCTTTCTTCTGCATTTGATACCGTACCACATGAAAGATTATGGAAAAAACTTTTTAAATTCGGCTTATCTTCGAAATTTATTAAAATTGTGAAATTCCTTTACTCCAATACAATCGCAGTAGTACACACGGATTCTGGGTACACCAACTCTTTCCCAATACAACGATCAGTGCTACAAGGTGAAACCCTTTCGCCTCAACTATGGAACATTTACATTTATGACTTGACAGAAGAAATGACGCAGAGCAACATACCAGGCATTCGTTTTTGGAACAAAGTGACAAATTTTATTGTGAAGATCCATATCTTATTGTTTGCAGACGACATTGTACTGATTGCGAAAAACAAATACCACCTACAACAAAAATTAGAACTTCTAAAGTCGTATTTGGAAGAAAATCATCTAAAAATAAATACTTCTAAAACAAAAGTAATGGTATTCAGGAAGGATGGGAAAGTTTCCGCTACAGATACGTTATACTGGGGAAGTGATCCTTTGGAAACAGTCAAGAACTACGTCTATCTCGGAGTGAATTTTTCTTGCAATGGACTTTTCAACCAACAAGCCAAGATAGCCAAACTAAAAGGTAAAAAAGCAGTTGGTAGTGTATGGCCTATCCTAACGAAAGGAAATATTACTAATGCTGACTCAAGAGGAAGAATTTTCGACTCTACTGTTGACTCCACCACTTTATATGGATCTTCAATTTGGGGACTTCGATATTCAGAGGAACTGGAAGAAGTTCAGCAATTATTCCTCAAGAAAGTTTACAAACTCCCTTTTACCACACTATACCACTGCAATATTTCGTTCGACTCGAAACTGGCAAAAATCATGTCAAACTAAAAATTTTTAGTAATCTATTAAAGTTTTGGTACCGAATCCTTTGTAAAGAAGAAAATTCTATTGTTAAGACTAGTTACTATATAATAAGAAATCTTAAATGTAAAGACGAAAGGTACAATTGGGGTATGCAGGTAAAAAATATGTTAAAGGAAATTAATTCTGAACATCTCTGGGTAGAGGATGATAAGGATTCGTTAAAAAATCAGATGTCGGACTTAGTAGAAAAGTATAAAGAATTTTTACAAAATTCTGATCTTAATAGAGTAACAGAGTCCAAATGTCATGGTCAATACAAAACAATAAAAAGTACGGCAGGAAGGGAAAATTATATGAGTTGTAAATTACCGATTTCTGTAGTATCTGTTTTAGCACAAATCCGATTAAATCGAGAAAAAATGTATATTAAAGGTAACAGTGCAAGTGTGAATTTTTGCAATCATTGTTTTAGCGATAATATAAATTTTTACCATTTCGTGTCTGAATGTGAACTACTGAAACCATTGAAAGTTAAGTATAATATATTGCAAAATGTAGAGGGTAAACTGTCAGATGAGAATTACATACAAGAGCTCTTTAAGTGTGAAAATGTAAAGAATTATTTTGATTTGTATAATTTTACCATTGAATGTCTTAGAATTAAGAATAAGTTATAATAACATAATAATACAATAATATTATTTCAATACGATATTGTATATGTAATCAATGTTGAGCGGGCGGGACCTATGTTCAATAAACCAATACATATCTACAATTTACATCAGTAGACATGCAGCTGTTTTCATCAATTATTAGCTTAACAGGGAAGTTGGTTAAAGAGTTTACTGCAATTTCCGTTTATATAAACTTTGTTACGCCCATGCCTATTCAATTTAGCAGTTACTGCTGGAGCCCCTATTTCCATTAACACGAACGTTAAACTTGGACACACTGATTAACTATAACTTTTTACTTCCGTACTTTAACGATAATTCATTTAAGTAATGTCACTAAAAAAATTACTCAAATCCATGGAAATCAGAGCTGGATCAAATACACTTTCCAACTACTTTTAAATTGCCATTTTGTATTTCTTATTTTCAAGAATTTGTTGGAATTGTATTTTTAGTATTTTGTACGTTGAAGAAAATTTTGAGAAGTGTATTTAAAATACAACAACAAAATACAAAATGCAATTCCTATACAAGTGGCAAAATTTTGCCACTTTGAAAATGAAAATGCAAGAAAAATTAAAGCAAATAGTAGAACAGGATCGTGAGTAACACCATAAAATAACTGACAAGTGCTTGAGTGGGACAAGCTTTTTAGTTACTAAGATTTTATTTAGTATATTATAGAAAGTTTTTATTTAAAAAAAACTTGACTGAGGTGTTAGAGATTATGAATATAGTCCATCAATTAAAACAAATTGTATTCTCAGTTAATATTTCGATACAATATAATTTGTCGACCGTAAACAATGCTGATATACAAACTGTGCTTACACAACTTGTAACAGCATAAAATTTAAAAAAACGTAGATATTGGTATTTTGTATCTTCCATTGTATTTAAAAGACTATTTTGCATTTTGATTATTTTGAACCGAAAAATCGTAAAAGTATTTTGAGTATTTTGGGATTCGAAAGTATTTTGTATGTTGAGCTATAGTATTTGGTTCAGCTCTGATGAGAATATATTCATTTCTCTGAAATTCTCCGAAATTACTTATTTTGCATCTCTGAGGTTGAAAATCTAAAGGAGGAATAATCTAATTTCTCCCGCTTTTGACCTCAAGTGCTCATTTTTGACGGATTTCGTGTATAAAGCATTCAACCATGTAAAAAATTTAGAAAAAGTTCGTAGAACTAGAAATTTACATTCGTGCCACAGCTTTTTTGCTTTCTAATATAGTACGAATGCTTTCATAATCTCAGTGACTCAGACTAATTATTAAAAATTTAAAAACGGCAGAAATTTAAAACTACACCAACGTTTATCAATTGATAAGCGTGGACTACCCCTTATTAAAATTATTGCGGCGTTTAACAATTTTAAGGAACTTATCACGTAAAGAAGTGAAAAAACATTAGCACCCACTCTATTATAATATAGGTATAACCCTTAAGAAAAAATTTAATATGGTTACCGAGCCGACCTTGGAATTACCTATCAAAGTTTGAGGTAGAAAAAGGTGAAAATGGGAATAAAGAACCATTTTATAATTTATGGTTAGGTTAACCGCGGAGAAAAATAATTTTTAATTTTTATCGCGTTTATTAAGTAGTGAGCGTAAGTTACTCTATAAGAATGGTATCTACGTCTGTCCGTCTGTTGTCCGTCTGTCTGTGACCACGATAACTCACGAGCGGATGAACACAATTTGTTCAAACTTCTCACATGTGATCTCTGGGTCACAGCAAAGGTCAAGTTCGAAAATGAAGTCAATCCGTAACATTTAATATTTAGTAGCGAAAGCTACTTTACAGGAACGATCTGTCTGTCCGTACGTTGGTTATACAATTCCACGACGCATCAATTTAATTCAATCAGAGTTTGTCAAAACAGTGACAACTATAATTGGCAACTCATTTGACAACAATAGTTGGCAAATCAGTTATAATAGGTAATGGTCTAATGGTACATCTTACGTTACTTTATTACATCCGTTTCGAATGGTTTATTTAACATGCAGTAATTTCACAAGATCTACAAACAAACATAGTGTAATAAATTACAGCAAAACACCATAATTTGTTTTCGTAAGTGACGATTTAAGAATAAAAATAAAGCTTTCTACGTTAACTTTGATTTCTCAAGTTTCAATCAATATCTAAAAAAAGCTGTCTCAGAAAGTATCTCAAGTAAATATTTTAAGCCTTAGATTAGTATTTTAGGCGTGTTAAGCTTGGGGGGATTTATTGTGAGATCAAAGCAACATGCAGCAGGAGTTGAACCTCTACTCTACTATCAATGACAAGTTAAAGTATATCAGTAGTTGCTCTTATCTCTACTAGTTGATATACCTTTGTTCTCATGTTCTTTATACATAGTGACCTGCTCTCTATATGCAATTTTTTACAACATGTGTGAGGAAATTCATTTTTTTCCCATACAATGCGTACGTATTCTGTCAAACAAAGAAATAAACTATATTCAATGCTTGACACAATATATACAAAACTTACTGCGGTATAATACAATTATAATACTTCAGCCCAGGGGGTAACCGATGGTGGGTTCAGGTACGTACATGTACGTAGGCCGAACCAAGTTCGGGGCCGTACCGGGGAAATACTATTGACTAGATATTTTGCGAAATGACCATTTATTTAAATTTTCGGTTTCAAAATCAATTTTTTTATCTTTTACGAGTGAAAATGTATTCGTATTATAATTTTATTTCTCTTTCTCTGAAGTTATTATGAAAAATTGAAACGACACGAACAAAGATTATGGACGAGGGTTAATAAAACAGAATAATCTAAGTCATGTATTCTACCTCTTACGGCCCCTCGGAGCAACATGTTTTTGCTAAGATTTTGAGAAATAAAACTCTTCATATGCGCCAAGATATGCCAAGAAATCGCACTTCGATGAAACCCTTTTAAAAATAAAACCCTACGATGAGCGATGGATTGTTACAGCACTGGCACTAGGCGATGTAACTAAAGAAATAAAGTGATCAACCTGAAATGAGTTAGTCCATTTATGTCGCCGTCATAATTTACATTGTCGCTGGTTGTGAAAACAATCTTAGAAAGTGGTCAGAATAGATAAAAACAGATTTCAGGTCATGTTCTCTAATATTTTGTTATGTTGTGAAAATGTTACAAGTTTTTCGTAAAAAAATTATTTTAAATAATGAATTTTGTTTTATCGGATTGAAGAGAGTTAGTTTGATATTTATATTATTTTATTTCAAATTAAATGAAATTCAGTTGGAATCAAACAGTTATTTCTCATGACCCCTTCGAATTTTTTTGGCGCACCGACTGTTTGAAAAATTGAAATGCTGGCCAAAAAATGAACGAAACTCACAGCAGCAGCAACTACAGAGTATTGCTTTTTTTCGAACATAAGAAATGTAATTCGCAAGTTTACTACATTAAAACCTAGGAAACTTACTGCTGTCTTAAAGATTGAATTAGTATGTTGGTTTTGGCAATTAACTTATCAACAATATATAATTTTTGCTGAAGAAATACAAAAATATTGTAAAGGCCGTACTCGCCATAATGTACGTAGGCCGATCCAAACCTAGGTTACCCTCTGCTTCAGCCGTTAGTTGTTCAGTTCAACAAAAGTAAAACAAGGTTAGTTCCCCACATCAATTTCCTTGAAATTCTTGACATTTCAGCTGTATTGATTTGTTTGTCTATTCAGAAGCCTTTTCCATGTTTAAATCGATAAAACATGAATCATTCAACGCGATATTCGTTTATTACAACTAATTTGAACGTACTCGCTGTCAATCTTTCTCACAGCTTTATTTAACATAGATATATATTATAAAATTATTTACTATAATGTATTATTATTTGTGTAATGTTTAAATTTATACTATAACTGTAATATATAATTGCCTTAATTCAAAATAAATAACTTTTAGACCAATTATTTGTTGTATATCTCCGCACCATAGAATAAATAATTATTAAAATGAACAAATCACAAGCAAAAAAGCCACAGAACATTAATATTAATTAAATGTATAATTCATATGCAGCAGATATAGAGATTAAAATGCACACAACTTGAAACGAGATCCAGTTGATTTCATCGTTTATAGTAAATATGATGAATAAAATGTGCATAATAACAGCAGGTGCACTTACATAAATCAAATTAATCTAAAAATACAAATCCACACAACCGCAACAACGTCATTAGTTTAAGCTTGATTCATTCCTTGATTTGGATAGATATTATTAAACTCAGTGCGTAGGAGGCCATAATATGTAGATATGCCAGAGCAATTCCTTTTCTGAAGGTCATGAAAGGTCCCACAGGAATTTCAATTAACCGACAGCCTTTTAGATCTTTCCTATTTCTTTTTCTTCCTAATGGGCCTTTTTTCTTTGATCCAATAAAACGTAATGAATACGAATGGACCATTGCTGCAGCATGAATAGCTACTGCTTCTAAAATTATAATGACCAGCAATAACAACGGAAAGCCCACATAACTTGTCATTGGAATCATTATTCGCATCCTAACGCTCACAAAGCACGAAATGATGCCCATAATACCAGGAACGAGAACAAGAGGAGGTACAACCCATATTATCTTGGCAATCCCAAGACAGACGTATTCATTCAAATAAAGGAGACTTTTATAAATTTTTAGGGTGGACGTGGGGTTTTCTTTGAAAAATAATTTCGTTTTTTGAAATTTTCTTTCGGGATCTTTTTTAAATTCCGTTATTATTTTTAGCCACTCTATTACGAAAAAAACATAACCGATACAAGTATAAGCTAGCAATAAAATTGGACCCCACAAATGGATACAACCAAAAGTCGCTAAAGGAACACACGCGGCTCTCAAGAGGAAGAAGTCAATTGACATTAAGACGTTTTCAAGGATCCAAACAATCGGACTATACTTGAAGAACATTACAATCCATCCTGCCACTGGAGTCATGGCCAAGGCACTCGCTGTTGCTACTTGAATAACTTTTGTGAATATTTCCAAATTTTCAAAGTCATTTTTCTCCGATGCATCAATATATTTTGCTGTAAAGATTAATTATTATTTGTTAATTATACATTTTCGTGTCCAATAAAACAAAACTTTGAGCTGTTGATATATTTTGTATTAGATGTATGTATATGTAAGTGTTGAGAAAATGAAAAAATAAAATAGGATGCCTCAGGTACACGTTTCATTGAATGAAGATCGTTTAATAATTAATTAGTAAAACGTACGCCTTTTAATATTTCAGCCATTTTGGCACGAGATTAAATGTGATGTACCAGTATACAGTTTGTTACTGAAGGATGTTGTTTGCAGTATGCCATAATAATTTTTAATGGCAAAGAGATTTTGTCAATTAAAGCTGAATTCAAAGTTACATTTTATAAATTACCTGTCAATTTTTTATCCGAATATTGTTTTTGCTAATGCCACGATGTATGACATACGGAAATATATGAATGTATTCAGCACTAATGACAATGAAAATCCTAAAATTCCAATCAGTAGCAGCAGTATGTGTCCAGTTTGTAGAAACGGAGAGTAAAGTTGAATAGTGATGATGCCAAACAAAAAGATATTTGCGAAAAGAGTGCAAAAGTATAAAATAAACCATACTGAAAATTTAAGTTTGTTTGTCTGTCGCTTTACAGTTTTAGTTTTCGGACACCATTTTAACGGAGTGGAGTAAAATATATTCCCAAAAATGCGAAAATAATGATTGATACCGTTTAGTAGTACCACGCTTGCCATTGACACACATCGTGTCTTCGAAGACGATGTGAAAAATAAATATTCTGCTATATTTGGACAATTCCGTCTCAATCCACAAATATTATAGCACTAACTTTATTCTTTACTTTTTGCTGGTCGCGGAGTTGATATATTTGATGTACGATAGGAAAAGTCAAGTTAATATTGTATATGTTTCTCATGTCTGTATAAGGAATTTTCATCCTCCTTTTCGAGTTCCAGATAATATCAGAATATTAGTTTTTTAGATTAATAATGTTTTTCTTACTATCAATACTGCTTACTTTCAATAACGACCTATTTAGGTGGGCTAGGGGGCACCATATCTACACCTCATTATCTTAAATTTTCTAAACATTCGCTATTTAAACATCTATTTGAAATTTTTAAAGAAACATCCATTCAAGTGTACCTGTTCACACTTGCTACTTCACTTTGCCGCACCGCACCCACACCCTGGATGAGGAAACTCCGGCCACATCGCACCCGCAACCTGGATACGAAAACTCCAGCCGCACCGCAACCCCACTCGCACCCAAAATCGAAAAAATCGACCGCACCATATACGCACCCAAAATTGAAAATATCGGCCTCATCCGCAACCGAAATCAGACCGTTTTAACTCAAATAGTCAAATATATAGCAAACAAGTTACAAAATTTATGGCATTATTTCTTCCAAAGTCATAAAAATGGCAAATATATAGTTTTTAAATGCATATTTATTTAAATGCATTTGACACTTTATAACAAAACCTAGGTGGTTGTACTGCATTTGTGTAATGCCTTCCGCACCCGCACTTCGAATTTCGTAAATCAACCGCACCGCACCCGTAACTTATGTTTCCAATTTCTGCCACACCGCACCCACACTCGTATCTTATGTTTCGAATTCAATCCCTGCCGCACCCGCACCCTCGGTCCAAAAATTCTAACCGCACCCGCACCTAAGAGAGAAGAATTCCAACCGCACCCGCACCTAAGCGAGAAGAATTCCAACCGCACCCGCACCTAAGCGAGAAGAATTCCAACCGTACCACACCCGTACAGTGCGGGCGCGGTGCGGCACTTTCCGCACCCGAAAGTAGCAAGTGTGTCTCTGTTCTTTAAATCCGAAAAATTGCATTTAGTTTGAAATACAAAATAATCGCCATCCACGTGTTTTTGTAGACTTTAATTGTTTTGCTGAAATTTGTCGATAATATATATACATTCATTATCTGGCCTCTGGTAACTACCAGCCGGCCTTGTTACGGCACTGGATTACAGCCCGAGCGCGGGTAGGTTGTATCCAAACCTCGGGTAACTGGCACCCGACCGATTCGGTTGTCAGGTGCAGAAAATGAGCCTGTGTGGGCCTGAAGCTAAATCGATTAATATATGAATAGGTCTACGTACGTCAAGTACGTTAACGCTGACAATAAAAATAAATATCTCATTGAATAATTAACATCTATTTGATTTAAACATGGAAAAGGTTCCCATAATATAGTCAAACAGGATTTAATCCAGGGTAAATGTCAGACTTTTCAAGAATGTTTATGGAATGTATTTTTCTACTACAAGTGTAGGGCAATAAGACAAACACAAACGAATAAGACAATCACAAACGCAATATGAAACGCCTCCCTCTTGATGTTGTTCAGATTGTATATATAGCAAACGGAATATGTATAAGATTTCTTTGCATGAAAAACAATGATTACTATATATAATAATTGTAATAACTATATATACTATTGTAAGTATTTGTAGAGTCAAAAATATTGTATGATGTAGTCTATAATTGAAGTAATTTAGAAAGAGTTAGGCATTATGGGTGAAGAAATGCCAACATTGAATTCCTTAATTTTGTACGCCTTAAACAATAATAATTATGGAATGAACGCACACCTCACACACAATGTACACGCATTACTAAATAAGTTATCAATATTTACAGTAATATATCTAGCTGTTCAACTTATTCAGCATACCATTATAGCATTCAAGGTAATTTATTATTGCCACATTTCCCCTTACTTAGAATTAGAATGCAAAAACGAGGTGACTGATTTCAGTCATTATGACGAGACTATAAGCGAAGTTGTAAAGTTTTTATTATAATTGTGTCAGTGGGTGAGACCTGTGACACATTTTTGCCATGTTTAAATTATAATTTATTCTTGATGTGCAAAATTATATGATATTGGAAAAATTGCGTACATGCGATAATATAATGAATTGTCTTGTGC
>JABASD010005957.1:0-11206 GCA_019776165.1 Pogonognathellus flavescens
TTGCTATGTTTATTTGTTACAGATAAATAAATTCTTTTGGTTTTGATAGTTTACATGTAAATCAGCGCGGAGCGGTTATAAAATACCTTACTGTATAGAAGAACGAAATACATTTAAGATTACTATAAGAATGAAATTCAAAGTGTGAAAAATAGTGTGATGTAAGACAAATGAAGTACTACAGCTACAGCTCTATGTATTCTTACTGTATGTATGATTACATTATTTTGATATGATACTTTATACACTTTATACACATTTGTATACATCATCATCATCATTACCGCAGCACCACTAAAACTACAAGTGCTGTGCCACCATCAGAGACAGAATACAAGAAAGAGCCATGGCCCATCATCAGAACTCGCATGAAGACAAGTGTCAATTGTCTAACTGACTCAGCGGGTTTTCCACTCCTTCTTTGTGTGTTTTGCATTTCGTATATTATTATCTAATTGTATACATCGAAATGTTTAGAATCGACTTCAGTAGGTGAGTATTTCGTTATTTTATTCCATGTGCAATGCAAAGAAGGATGCAAATAATGCTTCTGTCCTGATCTGTGCTAAAACTACAAAGATTTATTCACAGTGTAGTCGTATCTGTCATCAGTTGCCTCATTTCCTGAAGTCATTTGTGAGACAACATCTTCATCATCACTTAATATATTATTTAGTGTGTGTCAGTGCAAGTCGGATATAAATGAATGGCTAAAGTAAGAATAAGGTTGCATAAGAGATGTACAATTGTTTACTTAAAGATGGATGGAGACAGCGAGAGTGCAGTACATGTGCAGCGTAAAAATAATAAGTGCACGCTTAATTACTTTTCGTGAAATTTTTTGGTGTCATAAATATACGGTGACACTTTTAATCGAGGTTCCCATGATGTTGCGACAACAATGACTACTATTTTGGTCAAGTTGTGTCATAATGGAATTTTGAGGAACTCAATGTTGTAGCGATTTGTAATGGTTTATTGCCTCACCTGGTCAAAAACGGTGCCATTGGGACAGAGAAACCGGAAATCTTGAATATCTCGTTTGCTCATCTTGACACACACGTGAAACATTTGACAATCCGTCTCAGCATCTGCGTAATACCTTCCAGTCAGTCTCCCCTTACAAGAGAAACTCGTCCGAGGCAAAGTGTCGTAATTGAAATTAGGTGGCTCGTCGAAATTCTTTTGGGCATTCACAGGAACGCTGAGCAATCCACAAGCGGCAATTAATCCTAATATGCCCACCCCCAGGGCTACACATCTTGAGTGATTCATATTGACGCTTTATATACGACCTGAAATGAAACAGAAAAAATAGATTAGCATTAAAAGTTAAATTATATGTATTTATTAAGCTTGCAAGCATTATTTTTCATTACAAGCGATTTACACAAGTATACTAGAAGCCTGTGCTTCGTAACAATCCAATCTCATTATGATTGAATCATTATTGTTGCGGCTAAAACACACAAAATAATAGTTTACATCTGCCTTAGGTGTCTCACATGAATCCGAGTTCTTTCTGTAGTCTTACATACAATTTGACATGAATTTACTAGAGTAATGGACGAGTGTAGCATCAGTAAAGAATGAATGAGAACATCACGAATAGTGTCGCCACAAATCATGAAACTTTATGTATTACTACTTCTAAACTACGAATATTTGATGTTATGCATCACATTTACATCCTAACAAGTGAATCATGCATTTCAGGAGCAATAAAATACAATCAAAACTTAAAGTGGGATTAACATTGCATGTACATGGTTAACTAACTCATTCTTAGAATTATAAAGTGAACAAACCTAAATCTGTTCTGACAACACGTCTTTCTGATTGGGTTTAACAAACAAACGTTTGCGTTTAATTGTTTCTTCTCTCTGTTTATTGCAAAATTCTGCCATTAAGGTTAACATACCTTCGTGAATTACTTTTCACAATATTTTAATGTCGTTTTTCTTTCCTGCATCTGTTTATAGGCAAATCGCTAAGTAAAATACACTTAATATTACATAAGCTTCATTTTAAACTTTACATTCATTTCCTTCTACTTAATACTAAGACTTACTTAAGTTAACTTAAGTAATAGCTACTAGAGACAATGCAGATATCTTCAATACAAATTAATTTCGGTCACATTCACATTACAGATAGAAGTGTGGTACTGCACTTTGAACTACCTTTATAACATTAGCACATTATTATGCATTGTATTTCCACGAAAATATTGCGGAATATTGTATGACATTTCGCCTATATGTTTCTGTTGCTGCCCTTTAGGTGCTAATGCATGTAATCAGTGTAGAATATTGAGGTTTGTTCGATAATAACCCAAGTAGTACACTGCGAGAAAGAATTTCTGCCATATACATCATGCATTGGTGCAGAAAGACAAACGAAGATTAGAGCATTAGTTTATGATGATTATATAAGGAGACTAATGGCTAAGAATTATGTGCGTAGGTACATTTGCTAACAATAGAGGTGATATACCCGACCCAATGGAGTGTGAAGTAAGAAAGGTAACTTTTAAGAAAAGAACTCCAATGAACATGACACACGTATACAAGCGTACATATATTTATGCATTGTTTGTAGCAAGTCAAGTGTCATCTGTATACTTATAGTAACTACTCGTCGTTATGTATGTGGACACAGATGAGTAATAGTCATAATGCATTACATAAGTGTATTCTAATCACAATCAACATGCAAAAAACGTACAGGTACCTATACTGGATACCACAAAACAGGCTTGACTTGACATTAGTGCACTCATCATTAGCCCATTGAGTTTTTACAGTACCACTATGCTTATGCATATTATAACAGAGATACATAGACCTGTATAGTATTTCTTTATTTACCAATGCAAGACAGACTCTGCTATGATCTAGGCACTGCAACTACCTACTTGTAAAAAATACCTACTTCTGCTACTATACTCCTCTTGAGATAAGTTGTGAAAGCGAAAACTAACACTTGAGAACGGTAACTTGTGAGTGATAATATCTGTACGAGCTTCTTCGGTACTTCTTTGTATGCAATTGCTTCTCTTTGGTCATCTTGTTGTATTGTACATGTAATTTGTATTCACCTTTGTGTGTGCAAAGGTAACAACCCATCTACTATTACCAGACCAGGTGAGTACAAGAATAGCAAGCTCCTCTCAGTATTTGAACAAGGCGAACTTTCCCTTTTATATATAAGGTGGCTTATTACCAAGTATATTATGCAGTACCTATGTGATAATAGTAGTGTGTGAGTTGTACAGTAACAAAGTCAAGACTGACATGCAAAGTAATGTGTTGCGAACTACAGTCATAAATAAGAAGCAGTAATTTGCTAGTTTTTATATTGGCTGTACTACGTGGAATGTCTGACTGATAATACACAACGCAGTATGGTGGAATCACAGACAAAGTCAAGTCACAGATCGTCATGAAGATGAGCAAGGGAAAATGCACCCTTATATTATTCTTCTTCTGATAATACTACGAGAATAATGAGTGAGTAAGTGTTTACGAATGAATTGTACAGGTATAGAAGTGAAGTGTAGAATTTGCAGTTATAAAAGGTATCTTGTTCATCTCTCGTCAGGACTTTGTAAATGATTTGGGTAAAAGTAACAGTAAGCTTTGCATTACAATACTGAATTAGCCACAATGGGTTAAAGTTACCTAGGTATAGATACAGATAGGAGATATTTATTATTATTCTCATTGTATGATATAAGGTATGCAGAGTGAGTCGTGTACTATCACACTACAAATTGCCTACTTATTACCTGTTGCATTCATTCATTTGGGCAAGAATGCACTTTAACAATAGGGAATACAAATGCAAATTGTCTGTAAGCTTCAGATTCTTTAATAACAATATTATTAGTGCAGTGGAAGGTGTATGTAATTTGAATCTTCTGGGTATAATATGGTCATATAATAATAAATATTATTATTACGTAGGTACTTTTTAAGAATGTACCTTATTTTCTCAGTTTATTTTATGTGTGAGTGATTCAAACCGTTATTAACGTGGTAAATACGTGGTAAAGAGTCCAAGAGTATAAGGAGGTAGAATTTATCTGATTGTTATAGAGTTAGGATGCAGAGGAAATCGTAAAGCATTGTAAACATTTCTCCTACTTTAGAGACTCTAAGGCTTTTGGGATGAATGGAGACGGAGTGAAGATGAGAGATATTTAATCATCGTGGTAAACATATTTAAAATAGCTACCTACATGTATTTGTATAAAAGACTCAAGTTTCTTATTTCTTATTCAATTTTCTGGCAAGTATTATATTGTATGTGGAGGGGGATGTAAAGGTGTGCATTTATTAGATAATTCATTGAGAGAGATACAGAGAGAGAGAGAGAGAGACGATGGTTATCTCAGTTATCTGTTAGGTACTTGCATTGCAGTAATTGTATTCTTGTCATTACAACTTCCTCTTTTCAATCAACGTCTCATCTGTCTCATTTTTATTCGTTTGTGGGACGAAGAACGTAGGAATTCAGAATTGTATTTTATTTTATTATAAGATTGTACATGGTATCTCTGTAGGTTGGTCAGTTGATGGAGGATAAGAAAGATAAACAGAAAGAAGAAGTGTTGGAGGCAGAGAGAGATGCTATAATAAAAAATGTGTAGTTATGAGGAGGATGCATGCACTTGGTAAAAAAAGTGTTTGACTAATGAAAATGTACTAATTTGTACCTTATTACAATTCCTGTGCTCATTAATCCCATGTAAAGATGTTCTTCGATAAATCTTACATAGAAATCGTAATACAACGCAAAAGATGCAGGTTTATTTGCATAGTAGATTGAAAATCCGTAATTCAAATGAATGAAAGCGGAACTTTCTCTAATTTTCATTGCCTGTGCGATCGAAATAAATCCTGACGGGATGAAATCTGATAAGGTGTTAGTGCAAAGAACCGTTAGGTCCATTCACAGCAACAGCAACCCAACCATTATTAATTGTGGGAAGTTAACAACAATAAATAAATGTATGCACGTACGAATGTTGGTATGTTCACTGTACAGATAGTAAATAGGTACAGGTAGTTACAAAATTGTTTTTTTCATTCCTGTCTGAGACTACTACCTAAATAACATGATAATTAATGTCGCAAGGAATATTGAGGTATGTATTATGGCCAAAGGTGGTTGGAATAGGTACTAAATAAAGAATTTATCACTTATTGTCGGTTAAAATGTTTTATGGTCGTTTTTACCTGAAAATATTAAAATTTGTTTGCTACGATCGTTAAACATTGCGTGAACAATCGTATAATTCATGCGAAATGAATATTTTATTGCTCAATATACTTTAGTAGTAGGGATGAGTAAAGTGTTTGCAGTAAAACAATCAAATATGTATAATCTATAATACAGAATGTGTGTCATGTCATAATATTATTATTGTTTTCGTATACAAATACGTATAGAATTTCACAAGTGAATAATAATAAGGTGCAAATTGCCAAAAAGCTGAATACAATGAGAATCAGGTTTCCTTTGAGAAATTTTTTATGTTTCCTGATTCTGGGGAAATATTTATTAACTTGCGATATTTTGACAAAAACTGCTGATTTTATGTAATTCTGTAAAGAGATGATTCATATACCATTCAGCATTCCATGCGTGTCTATGCAACGTTAAATTAGAAATTAGTTACGCATGGAATACACACAATTTTCATTAAGACAAGCGCAAAGTTAAAAAGGCAACCTACCAAAAAGTAAAGGTGTAGATTTCACACTGTGATTCTAACTAACTTCTATGTAACTCGATCCCTTTGTTATTTGTTACAAAAAATATTGGTAGGTCATCCGTTGACTTGACCCACTGTACCGTTTACCATATTGATATCATTTACAACTTACAACTGAGTGTTAGTTCAATGAAACATTAATAATATAAAAAATATGAGACTTGTCTGATGAACTCTACATTTGTAAGAACCTTGTCTTGTTATCTGATTTGATGGATGCTGTTGCTAACACTCTGTGTCATTACATTCTCATTCTATTAAAGAAGTATATTAAATGTCAGACGAGAGATTCAGTCATGATCAAGTTGAATCGAGATAACGGTATAAAAACTTCCTTTCGATTTCTTCACATTCACATAAACCACTTAAATTGTGTTATATTGCAAAAATTACACATCCAAATGTACGTAAATAACATTTTACAGCCTGTGGAATGCATTTAAATGTAAAATATTACACGTTCATTATCAACATTAATATTTCATGTGGAGAATGCACTTGATAATAATAATTTGCTATTTTTACAAAATAGCATAACATTGCTATTATAATTATTTATGAAATTCTACATACATGGTTAATCAAATCACCTATGGTTCACGATCTTCGTGAAAATATAGAATATTTTATAACGTAGGGTAGGTTGTATCTGTGTTTGTGCAAGAAATGAAGAAAACTAATAATTTTTGCACGCAAATAAGAAATCCAAACAAATATTTGTACATATCTCCATCTCCTATATCTTTATACTGCATTAATAACTTCTAATAACCAAAACTTCATCAAACTCAACAGATAATTATTAAATTAAAGTGCAGGTAATTCTAATTTATTGGTATAATATAATTTGACGCGAGAAACCTTGATACAACTATACAAGTATGAGATGGAATGCATTTTGCATTGTATAATTAAAATTGCAATAAAACTGCAATATCTGCAAAGTTTTAATTGCTTATAATTGCTCGAAAGTAATTATTACGAGTTGTATGACCAATTAAGTGAAAAATGGAACGCATGCAACTTCAAATTATAGATGAATAATGATGAATTGCTTCGCAAAGAAAATGAAGCAATTTAAAACACATTTAAGATACTTTTGACGATAGTACCAAGTATGCTTATTGAATTTGAATATTGATAATAACGTAGTTAATATGAAAAACGGTTAGTTGTGACATGTTAATAATAAATGTGTGTATACGTAGATAATTTGCTAGAAAGTCTTCTATAGTTCATATAGTAGATAGACACTAATACAGAATCGATACGACATATGTACTACAGTTCATTAATTACTAATTGTTATATTAGCAGCCAAAGTATTATGAGCGTGCGGTATATTAATTCTGTTGTGTCTACAGATCGAAAATGATACCTGACTTTTGCAAGATATTTTTCATTGTTTGGGTAGGGCATATCAAATCATGCATAGCCCAAGCCAAATGGCCATCAATTAAAAAGTTACACAGAGGGAATTCTAGAATTCATTTGGGATTAATTGTGTCAAGCGTGACCAAACTCATACGACTTGAACATTAAAGAATGCCGTGCATAACGCATTCAGTAAGACTTACGGCACTCGCTGGGGTTACATTTGCATGAACTCTATTGACAGACCATGTAGTAGTGCATTTGCATTATACCGCGAATCAATAGTCATATTATTATTATAAACTGTGTAAAGCACAAGAGTAATAAAGCAGTCGTCTCCAACTGTTACGTATTGGCAAAGTGGAAAGGAAACTCGTCAAATGATTAATCTACCAAATAACAATGAGTAATTTCTGTCAATAAACTTCTTCTACGATTACTACAACCGTCTGTCTCACTTCTATAAATGTAAAACTACACATTATAAACACTTACTAGATTTCTAAGTGTACTACCTACCTACACGTAGGTAATATACAAATAGCTTTCGTTCTCAATCCAATAATTGCTGATCGCCACGTCAATTAACGAAGGGAATCTTCAAAAGACGACCATATCGGATTGCGCACATTAGCACTACCGTACTAAAAGGAAAAAACGATTGTCACATTTTACATGAAGAATTAGTAAGGCTGACATATTGAAAAGTTTCGATTTCTAAAAATATCCATGTTCATGCCATATAAGTATGTATTTCTTCAAGTAGTAAGTCTAAAGCTAAATGAATATTCCTGAAGAGACAGAGAGAGAATTTTATTTATTTATATGAAATCAACCTATATGGAAATGAAAACTCATGTGCATTAGTATTGAATAATTTTTAGTATTAATCTTTTAGCACAGGGATGTTTATAGAAGGTGACAGTTTTTATTTTAGAGCTGGAAACTTTATAGCTTCTTCAAAGGTTGAGACTTATTGGGAGATTCATAAAAAACGTTTATGAATATTACTAATATGAATATAGCAGAGGTATACGTTAATGTTTTAAGAGTGCCACATTGAACTCTATGAGAAGCGTAAAAGAGCACAGTATGAAATTAGCAAAGACACGCTTCCTAATAATCGCACGTGATCATTAGATCAACCGTAAAAATCCTCAACTGAAAGAGCAAATTAAGAATTGGTAAAAGTAAAAGTGTGTTTTACTAAAAGCCAATAAGCCACACGTACATAAGACGAGGTTGCAGCATTTCATGCCATGATGATGCATCGTGTGTAGTTGTAGTTTATTTGCATGTTGCATCCAATCATCTTGAAAAAAAGCAAAACGTTCTTTCGTTTAGTTCGTTCCCTACATTTGGTTTGCATCATCAGCAATGCATTTTGTACAAGTGAATAAGCCGAAGTGGAATTTTGGTCAGGGCTCTTAAATCATGACAACTGCAGTGTACTTCTTAAAGTCTAAATTACTATTGTTATTGTAGTGGATGTGTATATTTAGTCAGGTACTTATTTCTTGGTAGTATCCTCTTTCTTCGTTGCATACTTACACAATGGTACAACCCATCAAAATATTATACTGCCTGTGCTTTATTACAATGGACGGATGAGGTCGCGTTAATTATACGAAGTGTCTCTCGTCATATCACACCAGTGTCCCATTTCCTTTGACTTTATGAAGGTAAATAGATATGGATTTCTAATTTGATGTCAGAATGTCACATTTACATTCGATTGCAGTTATATAGAGACGGGGACACACATACACACCCATTATAATACTAACCATAGAATTACAGCTTGGCAAGTGGCAAGATTCTTACCAAAAAAATTATAATGTTCTCGAATGCTTACCTATAGTAGCTAAGCAAATATATATTCCTATATAAGTATGTCCCTATATACGAGATACAACATATCATTGCAATTATTCTTATACCAACTAATATAAAAATACATACAATTTTGAACTATAGACATATACAGAACAAATGTTGCTATTTCTGAGCAAAGAAAAATGCGTTAGACAGATTAAGGTATCTTGCAATATACTTTTGGTGATATGGATTGCATTTCTACATCCAATAATACAATCCATAACGTATGGTAACGATAAACCGTCTTTTTTGGCTAAGCTAGTCATGCATTATCTAATTGTGATAATTAAGAAGGGTGCCGCAATGGATAAAGTATTTAGATTTTCTGCAATTAGATAAGTGGCCATTTGAATTCATAGTCTGTAGAGAGTAACATGTAAGATACCAGATTTGTTTATCCTCATTTTTTAATTCCACTGTTAAAATAGCGATGCATGTGGAGGTAGATTCTTGGTATACCTATATAGAAGAGAGGTATAAGATATATTATTTGTAGACACATATACACAGAGATATATTTCAGGCAGATCTGCATTCTTTTGTGTAAATTAAGTGGTACAGATGTATAGATCATCGATTACATGGGTGAGTACACCGTACACCCTGCCTTGGTTTCTCTACACGTTTTATTATTTCGTTTGTGATAAAGATGCTGTCTCAAATGGGCAATCTGTCCAAAATTGATTTAAGAATACGGGATTTATTCCATCGGGATGGGAGCAGTGAAAAGTCAACATGGAATAACATTTTAGTCCGTTTGGAATGAATTTGAGGCTAAATTATTTAGAGTGTACACCGTACACCCTGCCTTGGTTTCTCTACACGTTTTATTATTTCGTTTGTGATAAAGATGCTGTCTCAAATGGGCAATCTGTCCAAAATTGTATGCATAATCAGTGCCGCTTATGCCGTAATTCTAACATGACATTCATATTTACATTACGTAAATGGGAATTTACATGGCATGCTTTGCTTTGGCTCACCAAACTCAAATTGTGGTAAAATAACAGTCCCACAAATAATACGTTTCATATATTTTCCACAAAATACTTACAATGTACTTCACATCAGTTTCTGTGTGTAATAATATTAGGCTAACAATAAGTGCACCCAAATCTCTTTTGGTTTTGCATATAAGTAAGTACCATTAAAAACGAACTCTCAGACAACAATAGTATTATACTAAAGAAATGAGCAAAGTGTTAGGTATTTCCAAAAAATGGAACCAAACATTATTGCCATACTTTTTCACTTTTACTACTACAATAATACAATAATGTGAGTTATTTGAGTTCACTGTGTTGTGATTATGTTAGTAATGGCTCTAAAAAGCGACTTAACGCAATAAATAATTTCCTGGGCAATCAGAGCAAATAATTTACACGTGTAAAATGCATTAAACATATTGTAAAAGCTTTCATGAGGAGTGCAACACAAAATACAATACATCATACACCAGAATACATTTTCTGCAATATACGTAAGTATGTAAAATGTTTGCAAAAATGAGATGCAACATTAACTGCTAATAGTGTAAGTAAAGCAATTTGATTCAAATGCAATTTTTGAAAGCATGTATGAACTTAACTTTACAAACTCAATAGGTATGTGTGTATGTTATTGCTTTTCATTCATTCATTCATCTGCAGGTTTCATGAATTTTACATATTATCACCATTTGAATGTAGTAAACCTTAAACGTAAATATATTAGGCAACTGTACGTACTAAACTCAAAGAGATTTTTTGCTAAAGGATCTTACATAAGAAGTAATTGAGTGAAACACATTACAGATAGTATGAATAAGAAATGAATCATTTTACACTTTTGTGAGAATAATCTTGAATTTGCTCATCTACATACGCATCGCTACCGTTGTCTACATGAATTGGCATATTTGCTTATTTAATGCACGTGCTCTGCATCTTTAGTCACCTTCTTTATCAAATATTATAAAACTGCCTCATCCTCGTGTGAAACAATTGAACAATAAAACTATTTCCATTATACGTAAAAATGTCTCCGTCATTATAAATTTTGTATAAGCAACAATACCACAGAGCTGTAATAACTTGAAAAGCCTAAGGTTAACTTTACGATCGTTAACTCATAGCTTCCTTTATCTGTGCTATAATATTATTATTATGCCTTATGCCCAATAATTAAATGATA
>JABASD010005958.1:0-11205 GCA_019776165.1 Pogonognathellus flavescens
AGGAACAGGCAGTAATAGTTCTGACATGCGCAGTGTGGTTGGGTGCACTCAGAACTTCACTTGGGATTATAGAAGGTAGAATAATAGCAATGTAGTGGCAATGTCACAGTACTCCAACCGTCATTTCGATCGAACAGACTAGTCCGTTACACCATGTTGGTATTTCTAATTAGACTAATCACGTTTGAACTTCAATATAATTTTTAGGACCTCAAATACACTACCACCTCTGTCTGCATATATCTAAATGTTTATATGCTTGTATAAGGTGTATCAATTTATTGCCAATTTTTTCTTCAATAATAGATCGCGATTGTTCTGCAAACAGATTGATGTGTAACTTTTAGCATTTTGTTTACTTTCCATGAAATATGAAGCAATTATGAGCTGAATGTGCAATTCATGTTGACAATAGTTCTCTGTATGTGAAATAATTTAGAAATCTTTCCATGGCCAAATTACAATGTTTTTACTTTTTACCTTTTTGTATAACCTTAAATATTACAGCATATATCACATTATTATTCAAAATGTTTCGAATTACGAACTGGAGTTCAACAATTAATAGAGAAAAGTAGAATGAAATATATGAGAGCTGGTAGTAGTAGTGGGATCGATCACTCTGACGGTTCGACACTTTGACGGTTTTATTACACTTTGATGCGGACATGTATAGGCACCTTCTTATATAATACAGACCCACTACACATATGAATGAATATAAAAAATTTGTCGTACAATGTTTTACAAGTTTACCTAAGATAGTATAGGTACTTACACCTAAATAAATACCTAAAGCAGGCAATGCATGGATTTTTCTAGTAAAGTCTAGTTGTACAGTAGGGAATGTCACGCGGTGAGACTGCAGTATAAAAATAAGGTGGTAGTAATGTGGTGTACCATGTAATTCGCACATTTTTAGTGACGCGGAAGCGACTTTCTCCATGAAGCATTGTCAAAGTGTGAAAGTGGTATATGTGAAATACATTTCACTGTGCTATTGCTTCCATTATTAATAGTTGCCAGTCCAAGAATACTTTAAGTATAAAAAACATTCACTTTGTTATACTCAACTTTGTCTTGTCCCATAATTTGCTTCAGTTTGTTTTGTTCGTGTTTTCCATTCAGTCCCGACCTCCTATGGATAAAGGAAAGTATGCAAGGAATTCAGAACAATGATAGAATAGCAGATCCTATAAATGTCTGTATTCATTACCTCTATAGAATTTTTCATTTCATTGCGACCCGAAAAAGTTTTAGACTGGTCGTATGCATGAAGGGCAAAAAATATGTCTAAAAACTATTTCACGGAAACAATTTTAAAAGATTCCATTACATTTTAGTGATCTCATGGGTGAAATTTTTAAAAAGCTTCCATGGTAAGAATGTGTAACGCTTGAATAAGTTTAAATTGAATTCATTGAAATTATTCTCTACACACGTAGATAGATGTCATTTTTATTTGATTTTTATTCAACTCATACATCATGTAACACTGTACATACTCTCACCCTCACCCAACAAAGTCACTGTAACTAGTAGTCTACAAAAACTGCTTTTCCAACTCAATTTACGTCAATTTAAAGTTATGAATGTCCATTGTTAACATGTATATAGAGAAAATGACGCAATTCGTGGAATTCACTCAAACTACATGTACTAATAAATACAGTCTAGATTGTGGTTGTAAATTGTTACAAATTTTTCAGCTTCATGTAAGCTTTTATTGATGTATCAAGCTACGATTCTAATCTTAACAATGGATTACATTATTTGTACATTTCTCCGTATTACACTCCGACCGAGTCATCAAACCAAAAGGGATATTGCATAAAAGTACAGAATCAAAAACTACTATACTATTTGCAATAGATAGGTCAATCAATAGAGCGATCAATTCTAAATTCACAAAGATACGAATAATATGCGATGCATTTCACAATGCCCCAGTTTCATTGCTGAGGATGAAACAGAAGGAAGAAAAGAAAGCAAATCTTATTTCTTCTTCTTCTTATAATGTGTATGTATTTGTTTATCTTTTGATCTAGCAAACGTAAAGTTTGATTTTCGTATCTAGTATCTGTTAAAGGTTCTTACAGTTAGGCAACTCAAAGAAAACGACAAAAAAAGAATAGCGAATAATGGAATAATAGTGTTGAATAAATTTACACAAATGTAATCTGCTGACCCACTAAGTCAGTTCTGTACGAAAGAAAAAATATACAGACGCTTGTTTTTTACAGAACCGTGTACCTGATCGCAGACTAACTTAACAAAACTTACTTAAGTTTAAATAAATTTGTGTGAAACAATTTAAATGTTTTTCCTCGTCTCGTCTCAACCTTTGCATATGATTGCAGACTAATCTATTTGTTTGCCCTTGTGAATTGTAAACATTGCCAAGGCTAGCAACACTAATCCATGTCAAGCCTAACATGCTTTATATAGACAGATATTTATTATTAAAGTGTAAGAAAGTAATTTTAGACCATTTTCCACGTTGTAATTCTTATGAAGGGTATACGATCTTAGGACAAGGATGAGGTTGCCACTACATTGCACACCTTCCTTATGCGATGCAATGAAGGCAAACTCAAAACCACCACGTGTGAAAAATTGCGTGCATTTGCCGAGAACAAAATACACCTGCACATTTACTAATTCATGGTATGGTGCACAAAAATGCGGTAGTGATTTCATGGCCTAAACCCTTCTTAAGTACACACAAAGGTATTTTCTTCAGTGTAATAGGATGCAAATTTATTATGCAAAGATTTACACTTCCCATTTCATATGCAATTTACATTACACGATATTTCGTGTGTGTTTGCACAGCATCGGTGTTTGCAAATAGCTAAAGATAGTAAAATTGCATATCTTATTGTTAGTGTCTATTCTGCGTAGGTCATAATGGCATGCTATTGTTGTTTTCGTAATACTAAAAACTAAATGCAAACCTAAAAAGAAAAATTATTTTTGAATATTTCATGGTATGCGTAACGAGATAAAGGTGTTTCTTATCTAACTCCAAATTGGAAGAGATAATTTAGAGCTGGATAAAAATGGAGATAAAAATAAGAAATTATTGCATATCAGATATTGGCGAATTATTGCATATTTTTATTGTACCACCTACCTTCATGCACGATAAGATTCACGATACAATATATTCATGACCTGTCAACTTTAATTTGCACTTGAGGAGGTATAGGTACCTAAGGACCTACCACATACTACATATAGTACATATGTAGTTGTACTCGAGTACCCAATTTTAGTCGATTAGGTATCTTGGTATTTTGTAGTGTGCGAAATTCTGTTTGCATTCTGACAAAACCAGAAGCATCTTCAATAGGTATGTTAGTACCGCTGCTAAAATGGACCATTATTGAAAGATATATATACGGACTTAAAATTGCCAACAGGGGGGACATGTCACTACCAGAAAAGTAATCTCTGGTGATCTTAACTGACTTGCCATATTCTCAAAAATAGCACAATGGTTGCCGTACAGGAAATGGGATTACAATAATAATACCCTTCACAATCATTACCACTAGAAGATTTGCACTGCATTTCATTCTTGTCATTTTCAGCTTCCGCAGATTTCAATGGAGAATGGAGACCTTATAAATAATATTAATCGTACTGTTGCGACCTATATTCTACATTAAAGTTCATTTTTAAGGAAATTAACTTACTAGGAAAGAGCAATCAACTTAACTGCAAAAAAGCCCAAGTTTTTTTTCATATAAGATAAAGCAATTTTTCATATAATTTTTCACAAAAATATTTAGTATGTAGGTAAAGCGATTTTTCACATTTCCGTGAACAGTACAATGTGTGTATTTGCAAATCGTTGAAACGCCAGCTTATGTAATTGAAATTCAATCAACGTGGACTTAATTACGTCTTTGTCTATATACTTGGAATTGGAATTGAGGATTACGTACAAGAAATTAATTAAAGCTGTAGAAGCTCCTTATTATACAGCAGTATCCCTAACCCTCAGTAGTTACCTACTATATACTACTTACCACAACTCTAACTTATTTATGATATAGATATAACATGCCACTAATGGTTTACGATGTAAAATCTCACCCGTCTATAACATCTCCGACAGATGCACCAGCAAATATTACATGAGCAAAGGAAATTAAACAATACCTAGGTAATGCAGCATAATGGTGGGAACACTTTCTCCGAATTAATTTGTGAAGGGTATGTACAAGTTGAGTGTTAGGAGGACAAGAGAGATAGTAAAAGCGACTCTCGGAGGTCTGACTTGGTTCTTATTAAATTCGGTGTCCTATCTCACTCAACCCAATATATATTACATTTCTATTGGATTGCTCCTTGAAGAATAGAACGAAGGATCCTTCCTGCTAGGATATTGCGGGCAATCATATTCTGTCTATCTGGTTGTCTTTCAGTGTGCATGTCATGTAGACCGACACTTTTGATTTATGAGGTAGGCAACTGACTTTTACGTGCCGTGTTTTTGGTGTGTGCTTCTCTGGGTTAATATTATTATGTTGTGCATTGTGCTGCACATCGTACATAAAACATGATGTAATATGAATACTCTGAATTGCACCACAAGAATCATGAAATTTCAAAGATATCCAAACCTGCAGAAAAAATGCTGAGCATATTAGAATGTCTATGGACATGCACAAGCACAAACATCCTGTAAAGCAATATACTATACGTGGTAATTCAATACAAGATTCAATAAATACCATACAGCAATAAATGTATGTGTTAACATACCTAATATTATTATATTGATTTTATCCATTTTTATTAGAGGAATAAGTGTTGATTTAGTCTATAATAGGTGCATCTTCTGTCCTTATAAGCTTATAAAATATTGTATTTGTATTTACTTTGGTTTGTCCACGGAAATCGTAAGACTTAGGTATACATCTTGCCCCGACTTAATGGATTCTGGTGATCCAAGGAAAAGAAAGTACACTAGCTTTGTTGTGTTGATAAAGGAAAGTCACTACAGAGTGTTTGCTTGCCATGATTCTTTTACAATATTATTAAAGATTCAGCTAATATTTACCAAGCATTCAGTACATGAACTACATATTTGTATATTTGAGCTGTTGGAATCTTCCTAATGTAAACTTTTCAACATTAGCTCAGCAAGATACGATTCCTTTGCCTACAGTATTGAATTTAAGAGATTCATGCTGACACAATATTTTACATACGTTTCTTTGATATTTTACTATCTGAAAATGTGATTTCTTTATGCTCAAGACTTTTGCGAGTATGTTTTGCGCCCTATGCGGTGCTTCCTTAAGAAGTACATCCGTAAAAAAATTTCAATTGAGAAATACCTAGTAGGTAGTAATTTTAAGACCATAACCCTCTAAGCTGTCAGCCGACGAATTAGGTATAAACCTCATCCTTACAGTACCACAGGTTAATATAAAATACTGAGTATAAAATACGCGTAATATTCTCATACAACATTGTTGTGGTTTAGCCCAAGCTACTTACAATTTCCAGGTAGGTACACATAATGCCATTTGATTGTGATGATGTGAAGGAAATTCAATACATTATTGAATTTACAGCGTAGCGGAGATGTTGTTGGCTTTCCTCTTGACAATTCGTCCTCTGTGTAGGTCGCACGGAAATGTAATTCCATCATATCATCTGAAGAATGAAAGCATAGAATCACACATACACACACTGAAAAGTCAGAATATTTTCATACACCTTATGGTAAATGTAATGTAAAGCATGTTCTGTACATAAATAACACATCACATTCAAATCCTACCTGCACAGCCTGAAATTCTATACAAAAAGAGAAAGTACGAGTAAAATTCCCATATCGAAGTACTTGCTGTTGAAAAATTGTGGTAGCACATAGATAAATTCCATGAGATAAAAGTAAATATTCTTCGGTCTCATCTGAGTATTGTTTCATGTACAAATCTACGGTTTTTGCTGCTACCATATAGTAGCAGCAGTGTGGAACAAATATACCCTGGAGAATATTCCTGCGGTATTCTAACGTGGTAACATTAGAGGGGATGCACCAGCAGGCAAGCTCACCCACCTGGACTGTCAGTTACCACACACGGCAGGAAAACAGAAAGATTTTAAGAAATGACTACAACGACCAGGACCAGGGTATTGATAGTATTGCTTTGATGACAATGAAAACGTACATGTAAGAGCAGAAAAAACTACACGGAAGAAACGTCAAAAGAAAACAGAGACGTGTACATAGACTGTGTGTGTATTGCATGTGTACGGAGATGTTTATTGGGAGAAGAGCCTAGGCAGTCAGTGTTAAAAGAGTCAGGCGTGTGTGTATGTGATGCCACTGGCAAAACTGTACATTGTGAGAAGCGCAGATCCGTTTGGACAACACTAGCCTAGAATTCAAGTCGCTCATTGCAGTGGATTTTCTCAGTCTCTCTCTCTCTCAAGAGTCTTCTTCGTGAGTTTCTTTCAACCTTCTCTCCATCGTCATCTCGTCTTTGTACACCACAAACTTTACTTAAGTCAACGGCAGTTCCAATGGAAGGATTTTAATTATATTTCATCATAGCACATTAACCGGGCGTGTGTTTTATTTATCGCTTTTTACTTCAGTAGTATTCTTACTCCGTGGTTTATTTAGTAATCGTTTTCAGCTCAACGTTCAATAGTTATACTGGTGGTCATATCATATCGCGGAGGAAAATAAAGTGTAATCTCACAAAGTGACAAACCTAAGTGGCTTCATTTATTCTCGGAATACTTTGCTGTAAGTAATATCGTAGAGAGATCACAGAAAACCGTATTTTTTGATGTCATACTGATTATTTGGCTTGGAGTGAATTCGAACTGCGATGTCAACGCTTTTAGCCACTTTCAAGCCTGCCTTCAGCAAGTACACACTCTGCCATAAGGTTAATCCTGATATATTATATCCCCCACGTAAGAGTGAAGTAAGTCTGGGTGCGTAAGACTTAAGTCAATTGTCAACAATATACGGATTATCTTCGTCTCATTTCCAACATTGACCCTATTTTGCGTCATTTATAAGCAAAAGAGTTCAGTGTAATTGGACAAGTAGCAGCGAATCATTCATGCGAAATTATTTGTAATAACGGTTCTTTGCCTTTCTCTTCTTTCATCCTCGACCTATCCTCCGGCTGTGTACATTGTACGTACTAATATATACCACACGGTCTATTTCAATCCGACCCAGCGAGACTATAAAAAAGTACCTTCAAAAACTTATTTATTGCACCCCTCTTTTTATTTACGTTAATGTGAATGTTCATGCTGTATTTCCTTTATTCGAAAGGTAAATTGTAAAGAAAGGGTGAAGTGTAAGGAATACAAGAAGAAAAATGGAAAACGAAACGTTAAAGGAAATCTTAATGGAAGAAAAGTCAATCTCCATTGCTACATGGTAAGTTAAACTTATTAATTTCAATTTTTCATGCACGTGCATGTGAGTGGGTGTTGTTATTAAAAAATGTAATGCGTACATTTTTCGCAATAACATGTCAAATAGTATTACACTATCCAATTACAATACCTTTTTGGATATGGAAAGTTTTATGGTAAGTAAATCTAATTTTGCTATGACTTTCTAAAAAGCTCCGTAAATTCAACTGGGTATACACACAGACTACATTTATTATACAGACAATTTTGCAGGATTTTCTTTTAGAGTAGGTCAGTACGCAGTGAAGTTTAGAAAATTACTTTGCCCCTGAATTTGCATAAAATATAGGCACTGAAAGTCGAAGGAAATTGATCGTAAGAGACAGGAAGCAGTGAAAGTGGTCCACTTTTAGCTTTTTTTCAACAAAACAGCGTTTACCGTAGGAATTTGCTTTTGCATGACAAAATTGAAGGTAAAATACATTAAGTACTTATACTTACTGTACTACGACATAAGTAGGTACTCTGTGCATCCAGCAGCATTATTGCATTAGCATTAATTTTTTAACTGCATGCTATTTTTCTTGACTATATATATTCCATTTCCACAGGCCACAGACTATAGACTTGAACTATAATAATACTGGTGTGTGTTATAAACATAGTAACACTTTCATCGCATTGCAAACATATTCGACTTGTCATGCATTATTTGCATAAAAGTAATTGCACTGCACTGCACTGTTCCGTAAAATTTGTTTTCCCAATAGTTTCTCTGCATTTGCCAGAAGTCTGTTTGTTTGTGTTTGTTGTAATTATAATGCGTAGAACTGGAACTGTGGGCGCATTTACAGACACAACCAACACCATTCATGATTGACAATAAAAGGATAATTATACACACCATGTATGAAGGCTGTCATACGTGTGGGTTAAAAATACATTACTTCCAGTTTGTCTATCTTAGAAATTACGATGTTATTTGCAAAACCTGGAAACGTGGGACTTTTACATGCCATAGTCATTTGTTTTTCCCGTATACGTTCCAGACTTTCTGGTGGTATGTTGGCTGTCAGTCAATAATAAGGTAATATGGGTGATCTGATAACAAACGTGACTGCTTAGAGGTTTTAACGCAGAATTCATACAGTACTCAGTTTAAACATGTCATAGAGTATGGTCTAAATTGATAACTTAAACTATTTACTTTTGCTCTAGCTCTTCTCCTCGAATTGTTAGCTGAACTATGCATCAGGATTGTGGTTGTGGTACGGCGTGGTGCATTGAAAAACGAGATAAGCCCGTATAGAACGGCAACTATTCACATTACATATCTCTGTAAATTTTATATGCATACCTAATACCTATATAAAGTATCAAGATAAACGGAGATGATTTATTATGCCACACAGGCTATCAAAAAGTAATAGAGTAATAATATAGCTTGAAGTTTGACTAAATCGGTTTTCGGAGACATTATGTTCACAAGCAATATTTAGAGCAACATATTTCACCACTTTTAGATGAGACTGAGATGAGACACATGCAATATTATATGTGTTACGTAATATTGTATGCTGACAATATGTATTTGTTCAACCTAAACTTAATTTGCATTACAATACTCACGGATGGTTACACGTAGTGTGCACGGTCAAGTGGCACGTATTACATAACATTCTTTCGTGTCAACAAACAAATTCGTCTATGTCCTGGGCACTAAAAATGCATTTATATTGTGCTCGGCAAATAATGATAAAAGGTCTATTATAAATCTACTTTCATTATTCATTGATGCGCTGTGTATTCAATGGCGATATCTGTCCATAGAAAACAAATGCCGGCAAATGCAGATATTTTCAATTACAATCGTTAATGGGCAATAGAGGCTTTTACAGCTTAAGCTAATGGAAGAGTTCTCAAATACAATAAACCCAATATTTTATAAAAGCTCCGTCTGTTTACATGTATAGGTATAATGCATCATATAAACTCTGTGTTGTAATTGCCATTTAGGTGATACTGAAATTTTTCATTCTCCAATTACTACGGAGTAAAAGTGGGTCAGTGCAGTATTTTACAATGCATGATTCATTAATCAGATACTCAGAGGAACGTGCTTGCCAGCTTAAGTCGGTACAATCAGCTCTTTTGATAATGGGAAAACGTTCACACTATATGAACGTATTTAACTGCCCGAGCTTACTTTATACACATTAAACGCTTGTTTTCAATGGTTTTCTCATATTACATGTCTTTGTCATTTCTAATTGTAGCTTTTATACAAAAATTAATTATAAATGTAACTTTAATCGAGGCTTCAATATAAACTGTTATTATTTCTCTATGATCACTCACGACCAGAAACATATTATTCAAAAGAATAGCGTTAAAAAATTTCCGTTTGTCTAACAACTGCAAACACTATGAATAGAAGCAGATACTCTATATATCAAAGAAGTTTTCTGTTATCATTAATTATTTACAAATGAAGAAATCTCTTTGCTTTGATCATCTTACCTTGAATTATTCATTACTGTCTAAAATTGCTGTTGGTCTGAAAGACTTGGTAATTCTAATGCAAATTACTTTGTAACAAAAGCAGGTGTTATGTTACTGACTAACTATCTCAAACAAAAGTGATAATATTTTTATTAGCAGACTTTTATTTCAAGTTCCACATAGGTTCTCCGAATTAATTTACATTGAATAGATGAGCTGATGAGTTGAGCTCGGAAGAGCAGGCAAACATCTATTCATTTCTCTACATTTCTTACAGCAACATCGGATAGGTATTGAAGGTTTAGGCTACAATGAACATAATTTGAAGTTGAATTTTGCCTTTTATGTATTTCTTAGTTTTTGAGTTTTTAGTGTCTAGTCTAGTTAAAGTATCTAGTTTGGGGTTTCGAGTTTTATGGAAAAGGATTTTATGAAAAAGTATTACAAAATGTGTGCATGAAAAGTAAAAAACATTTTTTAAGATTTTTTAAGTTGTTGACAACAAAACTCGTATTTATAATGACATAGCACTGTCTGCTATAAAAGGATCCATCTTAATACTTAACAATCATTTATACCAAAATAAATGAGTACATAAATTTGAACTCTAAATATCATTATATAAAATGTTAATTAGTTTATATTATATCCTTTTATTTTATAAGTACTGAGTCGTTTCGGCTATCATATTTATATATATGACAGTGACAGTTTTATTTTAAATAAAAAATTGTTTTCCCCCCCTGTCCAACTATATTAATTAAATCAACCAATAATCAAAACTATTGTTGAGATTTGAGATCAAATGTTGATTAACATAATTGCTTTCGTACATAACATAGATACATAAATAGGCAAGTTTTTATGATGTTTTAAGATTTTTTCCAATCGTTTTAAGACATTTGTCATTTTATTAAGCGTATTTGGGAGTTTGGGATTATAAATAGTATGCTTGCTTAAGAGGGAAGGTTGCTTTCACCGAAACGTCACCGAAACGTCACCGATACGTCACTAACGTCACTGACTTCATGTAAAACCTTCATCGGTGTATTCATTATTGACAGGAAATGAGTACAGACTTGGGGTAAATTTTGTCTGGTTGTTAATTTAATTGTCCATCTTTCTTGCCTATAATTTATTTCAATTCATTAGTCTAACTGTAATTATAAATTAATGTAATATTGTCTCACTTGTCTCATTCATTCCAGATGCACCTTGCGGTGGCGGTAGTTTGTACTTCAAATTTAATTTACAAAATAAGCAGTGTAAAATTCTATTTTTTGAATATTT
>JABASD010005959.1:0-11203 GCA_019776165.1 Pogonognathellus flavescens
TTTCCAACCCAACCCAACCCATTTTTAATGACCTTCGAAAAAACTGAAACCCAACCCAACCCAAATCGGATTGGGTTGGCCCAATTTCTGGGTTTTGGGTTGGGGGCCGGCCTCTACTAGTTACCCGTGGCACCGATTTTAACACATAATTATTGTTTAACCTTTAAGGGCCTCTCCATCCATCCTTCATGCAGTGAATGAAAAAATATGGTTTTGGTCACTCTCATGTCACTCATGTGTGAGGCTCGGTTTCGCGTCTAACAGTGCGGTGGCCGTCACACGGCTACTCAGACTTGTACCAAACTTTTTTTTTCAATTGCATGGAAATTAACAATCTAAAATTAAAAATAATAACATAAATATTATTGTAGTAGCCCCATACAAACCCACTAGCGATTCCTCCAGCCTTTTCATAAAATTCACCCAACGCCCTATTTTCATTTTTCGGGTGTGTATTGACAATCGGTTGCTGCAGCGTGATTTTTAACTGTTTTTATAGTAGTTACATTTTAGCATTAAACTTTTATTTTCTCTGATTCATTTTCTTGTGTTACCCACAGGAACCGAACACAACTTCATGAAAGTGGACAATACACTTTTTCAAGATTATGGTCCTTACGATCTCTACAGTTTAATGCACTACAAACCACGAACTTTTAGTATAGATATGCAAAATAGAAAGATTTTCACCATTCTACCTAAAAATATGGTAAGCAATGAAATATCCCATTAAACACATTATGACAATAGAATTTTTTAATATTATTAATCAAGAAATTTTAATGTTTACATAACCAAGTTTGTGTGATTATAATGAAATGTGTAATACGTTCAGTATACAATTCTTCCGTTTCTACAACTAACAATAAGTATAATAGGTAGTGGTTTGCTTAGTTTTACTCTGTCCCTGTGCCCGCCCGTCGGTCTGTCGGAACGATAAACCAATAATCGTTTCAGCTGATGACTTCAGCAACACGTACTATTGAGATTGGCAGATGAAGTCTATCGACAGTAGCGTACAAATAGATTAATCAGGGTGATCAAAATACACCGGCCTGCGATTGGGGCCTCCAAGTCACGTTGGCTTTTAGTTTTTCGTCTTCCTAAGTCTTCCGGTTATTATTCTTTTGCTAAATATTCGAAATCGCAAATCTATTCTGTTTGTTTAAATACTCCCGATTGTGCAAAAATCGTTTCTTTTGGTTTAAATATTCACTATTGTTTCAGAATCGATTCTTTTTGTTTAAATACCCCCATTTCGCTCAAAAATGCTACTTTTAGTTTAAACATTCCAATTTTATTGCAAACAATTGTGTAAAAATCTATTCTGTTGGTTTAAATACTACCAATTGTTAATGCATTGCTACAAGCAATACCTCTTATTGTTGGACTTATTGATGTTAGTTTTATCCGTTATATCCATTTCGTCAACTCGACCACCAAAACTTTGTGATACCATTTTTTGTATTTTGACATATACAAATACAATTTTATTCACTATCATGTATGGACGTTTCAGCTCTCATGGTCACAGACAGACGGAAGGACAGACTGAGCCCACATGCTGATAAATAAAAGCAGCTTAAGCTACTTAATAAATAATTACAGTGCTTTTTTATATCTCACTGTTTTGAATGATATTGCTTTGCGTAACTACGTTTTTTATTCACACCCGGTGTTGACCGTTTTATTGCTTTTAAATTTCAATTTCAGACATAGGGTAAAATATTTTTGAGTTTAATATTCGGGTTTTTGACAATCTATTATCTATCATCATTTAATTAATGGCAGTTCAATTTTTTACATGTTGAAATACATTTTTATTGCTTTAGAATAAAACAGTTATTTACGAGATGGGACAAAAAAATACTTTGAGAATGGGTGATAATATAAAAATTCGTACACACAGAAAAAAGTTGATAATTTCCATTTTAAAATGCTAACTATGCACCTATGTGAACTAAGGTAAAAAGATACCTTTAAAATGGAAATTTTCCCTATATTCAGGGGAAATTTCCCTTCAACTTGTCCAATTATCTGTTTTGGAGGGAATTTTTCCCTTAATCAACATAGGTGCATAGTTAGCATTTTAAAAGGGAAATTTTCCATTTCTGTTTTCTGGGTGTTCCGTAACACAATGCCCTGGGGTAACATACGAAGATCATTTAAAGTCTGTGCTAGAGTTGCAAAGTAAACAAGCCTTCCCAGGAAGACATAAAATGGGGATTCGTTAGGGTTTGGAGAAGGAAGAGAGGGTTGAGAAGGGGAAATCGATTTTTCAGTAAATATGCGTGGGTAACAACCCAGGAAGACATAAAATGGGGATTCGTTAGGGTTTGGAGAAGGAAGAGAGGGTTGAGAAGGGGAAATCGATTTTTCAGTAAATATGCGTGGGTAACACGCATTTCCCTTCTCCAAAACCCTCTCATAACCCTAAATCTCAAAATATAAAACTCCCATTGGGGAAAACACGTACATTATGAGTATATTAAGAGTGGGAAATATTGCTGTTTAGCTTTGAAATGTCCCCTGTGGTGCCCACGCAAATTACACGTGGGAATATAAAACAATTTCTCATTTAATTTTAGCGCACGCGTTATCGTTTTCCAGCGCCAGCGTCAAGCTAGACATTGCGATACTTCCAAAAATAAAGCCGAGGGAAAAATGTTCCTTGTTTTTGTTAAATATCAGCGTGGTCTATTGTTTTTACTTTCAGTTGGTTTTAAATTAATATTGCGGTCACTAAAATCAACCCACTTAATGTTTCAAATGTTATTGTAACCTATTTTGTCACCTAAACTTGAAAATTACTCTTAATGTATACCGTCGTAAATTTTACGGAAGAAAATAGCGTACAACTTGTGCCAACAATTTGGATCAATGCGGATAAAACCAAATGCAAATTTCCACCCGGTCCTGCTGGAGTTTTGATAAAGCAAGCAAAAGTTGCTAAGGAAGAATGGAAAGAGTATCCAATTGAAGTGATAAGTACAAAACCAATATGTAAGTGTGTAAAATTATTTCATTCGTTCAAACATGAATTATTGTTTCTATTCATTTCAACTAACTCCCTTCCAATTTAAAATTTTATTTACTTTACTTCACATTGGCTAATAATAACTGTCTTTAACTAGACAATTTTTTGGTTGGTAAACGGAGAGAAAGTCGAGCTGCTGAGAAATCAACCGTAGAGAGCACCGATGGCGAAATTAATAGATTGAGAAAGCGAAAATCAATTGTATCCGCTAAAAAAGCCAGCAAAAAAAGACGGAAGCCACCCACCCCAACTGGTACATCTTCGTCCAGTGAAGACTCCGATGTTTTGGATATCAGCGATTTCACAGCTTCTATAAATTCTGAACATGTTCAACGCTCCAAACCAAGTTTAGTTTTCCCACAAATAGGTAATACATTTATTTTTTCATTGCAAAATGTCAATCAAAAATTTAATTGCATTTTAATATTCAAGTTTTTTTACTTTCTGATGTTAGAACTGGAGCAAGTTATCGAACAAACATGCAATGAAGTCAGAAGTCCTGCTCAACTTCTATTTAGTCCAATAGAATCTCCGTCGAGTAGTTCTGACTCGCCAAATCTACCGTGTAGCTCAGCTGATACACCAAAATCCACAGGAGCAGTCAACATTCGAAACGCAATTGATATTCTCACAAAACGTCAGATCGGTAACCCAATTTGCAAAATTAACTTACAAAACTATACTAACATAATCATGATATTGAGTTGTATTTTTAGCATTCGAAAAACATGTTATAACTGCACTGACTGTACTACAACGTAACAGCCAAGAAATATTAGCTCGACTAAACCAACACGCTTGTTCTGAAGAAATAAATCAACACTCACTTATTCCTTTTGAACTGCCACTTAAATGTAAAGAAGATCTGACTTTACTTGAAGAATGGATAAACAACAGCAAAAATAAATCATCTTTGGTTAGCGTGCAATTATAGTATTGAATATACTAATGAACTACTATATACTATTGAATTTATATTATTTACATCATGTCTATACGTATATATTTAGATTTCTCTGTGTACTACGTTTGGAGGAAAATCGACGCCACAAATAATAAGAACTATCCTGAAGAAATTGCTCTCTTCTAATTTATCGAAGGGAATGAACTACACAGGGGCTGGTCCACATAAAAAGGATGGCTTCAAAGATCTTGCATTAATGGACGTCGTCACTGGTGATTTAACATTACATGAATCATAAATAACTTTATATTTGTAGTAAAACTTTTTGTTCATTTGAACTGATTCGGTTTTATTGCATCTTCAGCGTCAACCCGAAATAATAAAATCTCAAAAACGGCATCGGAGGATGAAATAGTTTCTGTGGTACAAAAGTGGTTCCGCAACTCCCGTGATCTGGATGGTGGGCGCAGTGAGCGTTTGAAAAAAAATGTCTTACAGCCACAAACGGAGGAAAATTCGGGAGGAGGTTAATACTATACTAAATGACATAAATAATTCCGTTACAACATCCAATGATGACATAGAATTAGTTTTTGATGAAAGTATTGACTTAAGTGATGAAAATCTCCATGAAATCAGTAATAGTATAAATTGTGTAAATGTTGAACCAGAACCATTGTCAGATTCTTGTAGCAGCGTTAGTTCACCAGCTCAAGATTTTAGTGTAGATAGTACTTTCGATTGTGAAAAACTAAGAAATAGGAAGTTGCCAAAATTGCTAATTGAGTGGAGCCTGAATCATAACATTACTCATTCTGCGCTCACTGATTTACTATTAATTTTAAAACCGTTTGTAGAAAATCCAAAAAATTTGCCCAACTGTGCTAAGACTTTGCTTCGAACTCCTCGTCTGACAAAGACCTGTACTATTGGTGGCGGTAGTTTTTTCTATTTCGGAATTATTGAACAATTATCTACAGAAATACGAAAGGGAATTAAGCCCTGTAATTTCCCTATTATAAAGGAAATGGAGCTTAAATATCCTAATGATAAATTGGTAACACTATCAATTGCCACTGACGGAATGCCAGTTTGTAAAAGCAGCAATGTACATATGTGGCCTATATTGTTTAAAGTAGATCAGGCTTTAAAACCTAGACCATTGTTGGCCGGCTTATTTTGCGGTGAATCTAAACCGGCTTGTATATTTGATTTTTTATCTCCATTTATTCAAGAATTGAAATCATTGCAACAAGATGGTATTTTGATAAACGAAGTGAAGTATTATGTGCGAATCAGTTGCATTATAGCTGATGCACCAGCGAGGAGTTTTGTAAAAGGAGTGAAAGGACATAATGCTTACCACGGTTGTGAACGATGTATACAAAAAGGCGTGTGGGATGGCAGAATGTTATTTTCAAGCATAAATGCGAGTTTAAGAACGGATGAAACATTTAAAAACAAATTAGATACTAAACATCATCATACAGATTCACCGTTCTCAGGTTTAGAAGTTGGATTGGTGTCTCAAGTAGTTTTGGATTATATGCATTTAATATGCCTAGGCGTAATGAGGAAATTATTAAATATTTGGCTAAAAGGTCCACTAAAAACTAGACTTGCACCGCAAAAAGTGAGAGAAATCTCTACGTATTTAGTTTCCATTTCGAAAAGAATGCCTGAAGAGTTTGCAAGGAAACCTAGATCGTTAGTTGACATTAACCGGTTCAAAGCGACGGAATTTAGGCAATTCTTGCTATATACCGGTCCTTGTGCTCTTAGAAAAGTACTACCTTCGCAGCAATACTCACATTTCCTAATGATTCATTCCGCCACTATGATACTATTATCTGACAAAAGTAGTGACCCTAGCTGGAATAATTTAGCCAAAAAGCTGTTAGAAAAGTTTGTTACTTTGATGGAAATATATTACGGTAGTAGTACAATAGTTTATAATGTGCATTCTTTGATCCACATTTGTGTTGACGCTCGCAATTATGGCAATTTAGATGGTGTTAGTGCATTTCCTTTCGAGAATTTCTTGCAAAAACTGAAAAAAATGGTCCGAGGGCAAAAGCTCTATCTGGAGCAAGTGGTCAATAGAGTTAGGGAAATGGAGTCTTACCATCCAAACATAGTTGAAACACTCAAAAATGGACCTATTCTAAAAAAGGATGGAGTTTGCAAAAAGTATTATGTAAATGATATAGTTATTTCTAGGAAGAATGGAGACAATTGCTTTATATCGAAAAATAAAGAAATTCTGATTATTCGCAGGATAATTGTTAATGACAATAAAGTAATCCTTGAATGTCAGGAATTCTTATCAAAAAAGTGTGTAAAACATTATCCGATTAAAAGTAGCACTATGTCAGTCTTCGAATTAAATGAGAGATTTTCAAAGTTAAAATCAGTATCTATAAGCTATCTGTCAATAAAATGTGTCCTTTTACCATTGAATAACACTTCTTGTAAATATCTGTGTATTCCAATGTTACAATGTGAAATTAAGCAATAGTTTATATTATAGTAGTTTGTATATTAAGATAATTTGCTTTGTAGTAATTTTAGTGTTACAAATAAAATGTGAAATAAAAAATTTTAACAGTTATTATTACAGTTTTATAATTTTTTGTAATTGGTGGTATTTTAAGAAGTCATGTTTTAGTGTCAGCTGATCATAACCC
Source organism: Pogonognathellus flavescens (assembly GCA_019776165.1). Classification (NCBI taxonomy): domain Eukaryota; kingdom Metazoa; phylum Arthropoda; class Collembola; order Entomobryomorpha; family Tomoceridae; genus Pogonognathellus; species Pogonognathellus flavescens. The sequence continues at coordinate 6,629 of JABASD010005959.1, forward strand.
ATGTGGGACTGGAATGGGATAGGCATTAGACTTGGGAACGGGCTCGATTTTTCGAGCCCGACCCGAACCCGACCCGAAAAATGGGAAACCCGAACCCGACCCGAACCCGTTTCAAAAGAAAAAAAAAACTTTACAAAAATTCATGCCCGAACCCGTAAATTTCGGGTCGGGTTCGGGTATACCCGACCCGAACCCGACCCGTTCCCAAGTCTAATAGGCATCGAAAAGCAGTTTCACTCCCACACGGTTTACGTGAGGGAAATGGCATGTTTTATGAACGGGCGAAGCTTTCATTTTAAGCGAGGGAAACGCTAGGGAAATGCATTGAAAAGACGTGGAGTATCCCCCTGTACGCCTTTTCGGGCTGAACGATTATTGCCCGCAAGGGTTTCGCTAATTTTGCCCGCGTGGGATTTCATATGTTTCCCAATTTTTTGTCTTCCTGGGGCGCTGCTTATGTTGCTTATGCCTAAAATTTAATTTAGGTTTGCAAGAATGGTCCATTTGTTGAAAGAGCGTTACTCAAGTTGTTGTTTACCAAGTATCTGCTCCAGGGGGCAAATATTTGGAAACTCTTTGAAGTCCTGACAGCAGAAATTCCTGTTACCGCAAACAATGAAGATAATAGAAGTTCACAACATGACGCTGGCAAAAACCAACAAACTTATAATCCTCTCCAGGAGAAGAACAAGAACCCATTGTTGATTAACACCGTACGTAAATAATCTTTGTTTTACACTTAACGAATAATAATATTACATATTTACTAATTTACCTTTGACCTTTACAATATATAACTATTATTTCACAAGAACTTCTAATAAAAAATATCCCATACATTCTATTTTTAGGTTCTTCTAAACCTTTTCGAGTTTTTGACATTTGAAGAAATTAAGCAATATCGTTTGGTGTGTCATCAGTGGGATTCTACGGCACAGCCCTTCTTACGTCGGAAAGGAATTATTCACTTCAAACCCAAATCTTTGAAACCGTCAACGTTTTTGGCGTTGTTTGAGGACAACCTGCCGGAACTTCCATTCACGGCTTTCAAATTTTCCAACGTTGGAAGCAATTTTCTTTGGTCGGTTTCACAAGTGCAGAACTTCTTCGATAATTGGGGAAGGAATATCAAACATTTGGAACTGATTAACATGTGTTTAGATAACCAGGGTCGTTATGATGTTACTCCTTGGATAGAAAAGGCAACAAATTTGACCAACCTAACAATTAAATGTAATACCACCGGGCGTGCTAATTCAACTGGACGTCCTGATTTACACACACCGCTACAGGTAGAGCTAGAAAAACTTAAGTCGGTGAAGCACATTCATTTGAATGGCCACAAAATTCTCATTTGTATTTCCAACCAAACCATGATCGCCCCTTTGGAAATAATTTTAAATGATGTTCGTTTTACGAAATCCAATCGAGTTGGACTGGTCAATGATGTTGTACTATTGAATAATTATGTCGATTTCAGTCAGGCTAAAAATATAATTTTGATGCCATATGCGAGTAATAATACCGGTAAAGCCATGCTTGATATGGCGGACCAGGATTTCAAAGCAGACAATGTTTTTTAAAGAACGTTGACATTGTAAATTGGGCAAAGGCAAAGGGGAGAATTAATTGTCTGACTATATTTGAAACGAGGCTCATAGAAAGGAACGAATTACAAATCAAGAAATTTGTTGTTAATTCTTGTACAATTGATATGTCCATAATTCTAATGGGTTTTGAGCAAATCCACTTTGTAAATAAGCGTACAATAATTATTTGTGACTATTCTCTTGTATTACCTAAACTTATGTTTTTGGCGTTCAGAAATGTAACTCAACACTGTATGGACATGCTATCTCGTTTTGCGTACTGTAATAATTTGACGGAAATTGAAATAGAGACGTCAGACAATTTTGATTTGATACTGACGGTGAGTATGATTCCCAAGAGTGTAAGAAGAATGAAAATCAAAGGGAATTTAAAGTTAATACGCGGTAATAATGGCGTAGTGCGTACATTAGACAAACTCATTTTGGAAGAAAGGCGCAGTGAAATGACAAGCTTTTTAAGCCGTGTTTCTAAAATCGTGTCAACTGTGTTCAATTTGAACGTCAAAGTGTTGGTAATTGATACCACATTTCAGAATTTTGATACTGTAGCTTTGCAATATGAATCGGCCATCTTAAACTATTTCAGGGCCAATCAACACTTGGAAAAAGTAGTCGTTGGTAATGTTGAATTTGTGTATGATACGCCTTTTGAACGAAATAGCTTCTCAGGTATTACTTACCTGAAATCCTACTATTATGAATTCGAAAAGGACAATACCAATACAATCAGAAAATCTATAACGAAATACCAGTTTTCGTTGTGGAAATCTCTCAACGCTTTGACGATGGATCGTTGATTAATTTATGCAATGCATATGTCGTTAGTGAAAGGTGGGTAGAGAATTAATTGTAGAAGACTTCAGAAGTGATTAATTGTACATTTAATTGAACTATTTAATTAATCATTGACATCGATAATATACCATATACTAAAACTGTGTCCATCTTAAGCCTAATTTTGAATGAACTGAAAGCATTCTTTTATATGTTGTCACCTGATTATAATTTAATAAATTTAAAATGATTGCTCTCTAATTATTAAATGATACTTATAAACATAAAAACCCGTTTGAAATGCGACTTCATTTATTATGCATATTTATTTACGATAAAGTAGGTGTGCATCATAATAATCATGCAGTTTACACTGAATTGGCCCAATGTTTTATTCTAGTTCAGTTTTAATAGCTCTTAATTACTAACAAATTTAAAATCTGTTACAAGGCATATTTTAATAATCACCATTTGAGCTGCAAAAAATACAAAAAGTTTGTATTATTTTTATTTTTTAATCTCCTGATTTTGGATAATTGAAAGCAGCCAAATTATATAAACTCCTTTTAATAATAATTGTGTCTTTTAAACCAGCAAAATTTTTGCACCCTGTCTAAATTCTTGATTATTTGAAAATTTATGACTAAAAAAATGTCAAAATTTCTTTAATGGTCTGCTAAATGTAATTTGAATTGATAATTTTTCTCACTCAATTTAAGCTACTGATTATTGTTAATATTATTAATATATACTTTAGAAATGCCTCTTCCAAAATAATAATTTTTCATATAAACGGTTAATTGGTTTACTTTAAACTTTTGTTTTTAATTGTTTGAATCAATAAAGCTAGCTCTGTTCAGGTTATCTTTTAGTGTAGTCGTTCATTTTATATTGAAATAGAAATAAAACTATGAATTTTATTGTCTTTATCCAAGTAACAAGCCCATGCCTAATACATGATCATTTTCGGCAAAAAGTTTACTTTTAAAGAATTGTAATGATGCAGAAATAAATACGTAATTGAAAGATTTTCATTTTCACCTAAAATGCTTCCAAAAATGACAGGAAATCCTAAATATGTATGTATTTTCTTTTTATAGGCATTAATAAATACTACATAGTTTCTCAAAACTTTTTCATAAATTACCTAAGTAAACTATGTATACATTCTGTTCATTCGACCAATATTGTTACGGGCAGGTTCGGGCAATTCGGTCACTTAGATGAGCTAATTGGTGATTTCTCGGGACTGGAAAGTTGAATTGAAAATTCGGAAACCTCATTTGGAAACCAAAGATATGCTCTATCATAATATACTTCTTAATCTATTCCAAAAAATGTCAACTGTAGAAAAATATTATGTAACCAATGATCATATAATCATATTCTTTACATATTGGTTACATAATATCCTTAAGAAGAAAGAAATATTTTTCCAACCAAAATGTTAACCGTGGTTCGCCTCGTAGTACATTATTTCACTGTCTATCCTAAAAGGTCAAACTTTCAAATTTAATGTATAGAAAAATTGGATTTTCAAAACACTCTAACTTAGGACTTTTTGGAAATTTAAATATTACATTATATTACTGATTTTCAGTTTTTCAGATTGAATGTATCTACGTGTAGTGTGCCAGCGACAGCGATGTTATCCCCACTCAAATTTACAACGAAGTTTTGATAATAAAGAACTAGAATGTTGCTTGTCAATTGTCAGTATCCATTTATTCTCACACGTCATTGATAATGAGACGCCTCCCATTATGCATTGAATAATAGAACTCCTTGGTTCCAACACTCCAAGTTTAAATTCCAATCTGGCTCGCATTTCTAAGTCTGCTATCAGAACCAAATTCATTTCTTGCTGTTATTAGTTGCAGTTAGTATTTGATTATAATTTTCGAATTTCAATAATAAAATATAAACGTTGCAGATCCATCGAAAATGAGTTCAGAATGTGAAATAATTGATTGGTCGACAAAATTGTCTACTCTGAAGGAGAAGGGGTTGATTTCGGAAGTTGAGTATCAGGCAGTTGTAAGTAAAACTTCAATTGTTGACTGTTAAATGTAAAAATAAATAGAATATGTCAAATATGTTTGTTATTGATAACGAGATGCCAAATAATATTATTTATACACAATGCTAATGTGATAATAAAATAATGATAATGATTGATTCACTTTCATTT
>JABASD010005960.1:0-11202 GCA_019776165.1 Pogonognathellus flavescens
TGGTTTAGATAAGTTTCAATGAGGTTTAGATAAGCTTCAATGTGGTTTAGATAAGCTTCAAAGAGGTTTAGATAAGCTTCAATGAGGTTTAGATAAGCTTCAAAGAGGTTTAGATAAGCCTCCATGAGGTTTAGATAAGCCTAAATGTGGTTTAGATAAGCTTCAATGAGGTTTAGATAAGCTTCAATGTGGTTTAGATAAGCTTCAAAGAGGTTTAGATAAGCTTCAATGAGGTTTAGATAAGCTTCAAAGAGGTTTAGATAAGCTTCAATGAGGTTTATATAAGCTTCAATGAGGTTAAGATAAGCTTCAATGAGGTTTAGATAAGCTTCAATGAGGTTAATATAAGCTTCAATGAGGTTTAGATAAGCCTCAATGAGGTTTATATAAGCTTCAATGAGGTTTAGATAAGCCTCAATGAGGTTTAGATAAGCCTCAATGAGGTTTATTTAGTCCGTTGCTACTTTATATTTAGGATTTTCTTTATGCGGGTGTTGCAATAAAAGACGGGAGCAAATACCGATGAGTAGAGTGGAAGAGTTCTATTTTATTTGCTTCTTTATAATTTCCAATTTTACATACTATTCGTCAAGACGAGAACCAGGAGAAGAAACTTTGAGTTTCCTAGGATCCCATACGTTCCTCTCTTCTCATAATCTAGTATGAGAAGAGAGAACGTATTCACTAGAAGTCCCAGAGAAGACCACTCGTCCCTCTCTGCGATATCTCATAGATATACCTTAGGTTACAGAGTTCACCTGTGGCCAGGTGAGTTGAACTTATCATCCCAAATCTTAAGAACATTAGAAAGGAGGTTCCTCTCTGTCAGTCTCCTGATAGACCATAATTAACCTGTCAAGTCTTGACCCATCATAGTTTTAATTTATACAATCTTATACATTAATTTATACAACCAATAGATTTAAAATTAACAATATTCATAATACTTATGTTGTTCTGTTACCATAAGTCTGAACGACAGTATTCATTTAACACAAATACATTACAGTATGAGCCAATGAAGTCTCCTTCGTTTTTGGGAGTGAGTATCTGGGAATAGGATACGTAATAGCAGGTTTACACACCACTACACCTTACTCATTTTTCCAAGGGGGAAATAGTTGAGTTTGACTACAGCGACTATCCGCATGGCATATGCCCGTATCGGAGGGAGTTGAAACGATTGGGTGAGAATCTTTTGTCTCATAATATTGAAAATCAGTTGTTAGAGTTTCATTGTAATTTCTATGATGTAAATGAGGGTCCTGTCCGAATAAACTAGGAGAGATGGGTTTAGGTTTACCGTCTTTCGATTTTTTAACGAATGAAACATAAGAAGAAACAGGCCTAAAATATTCAACCTTACAAACGGAACAAATGGAAGAGTTGGTTTGAGAATCAAAAAATTTGATCTTATCCACATAAATTTGTATGTTGTTACTAACTACTTCCACCTTCCAAACTACTTTATTTCTACTAATGTCCTCTCCAATAATTAGCTTTACGACGTTATTTGTTTGAGACGAAAGTGTAAAGTGTAGTACATTAAAACTCATGGCCAAAGTTCAAGAATACACTGTAAAATAATAACACGAAAAATAAATACCAGGAGAGTATCAAAATTAGATAAATCAATACAAACTAAATATCCATTTTTCAAGAGAATTATCTCTGTTAAACTATTATCCCAAGAAGAGAGAGATAAATGATTAATAAAACAAAGAAAACAGAAGAATTTTGAATAATTGAAACAAGGATTAGACAGACAGGAGCGGAAAACTTTGAGATAGAAATGTTAAGTTTAAAGCAAGGTGTTCAATCAAATAATTTCTCTTACTACATTTACAAAGGTTGAGTCTACCGCTGAGAGTTCTAACAGAATAAAGTAACAAAGTTATCAGGATAAAAAAGATACTTACTCGAATCAATAGTTGAGATTTAAGATGTATGTATGTAGTAATTCCACCCGGATAATGGGTTGATTCAATGGGATTGAAGGGAGATTTATATTGAATTCTGGGAGCAAAATTGCTGGAAATAATGAGTAGATGATATTTAAGCCTGGAAATAAAAAGGAAACAGAGTATAAAAAATTTAAATTAATAAATACGGTTATAAGATGGTTACATTCGGTAATTTTGCGATTTCGATATAATATCACTGAAAACCAATATGCCGGTTTCTATACTCTAATGCCTCGGCTGAGCACAAACAACCAAACCGACGCATGGGATATGGAGGCAATGGTGAGCTGTATTAGTGATATAGAATATCAAGATAAATCTAAATTAAACAATTAATTATTCCTAAAGATAAATTTATTCAGTTAAAGATTAGTTTTCGATTCTTATTATTCCGGCTATTAGAATCATTGTAGAGTAAGGATAGTTTTCAACTGTTCTTTGCGAAGCATTGAGTATAGTCTAGTTGTTGATTATGCTCTTACTTATAATTAGGAAATATCTTAAACTAAACATACATTCTATTATATCTCACGAACGGAGGCATTAGAGTTTAAGAAAAATAAACAATTTGGTTGATTATTTAACATTATCGATGTAAACTTGTATAGATTTATCACTTTATTTCTTAAATTGACAGGTAATTGCAAAAATTTTACCATTCGGATATGTAATCAAATTAATGATGTTATAAATAATTGTATATCTTTCCGTATTTACTTAATTACCACATGTTTAGTATATACAACAATTGGAAATTATGACATCACACAAGATAGAGTATAACTGTAGGAGACAAAAATAAATGGTTAATTTATATGGAAGTTTCTTTGGGATATAAATTATTAAAGTTGATTATACTTAGTTGAAGATTTACTATCCGTTCTAGTCTTCAGTTAATTTGACAGATCAATTGGTAATTTTAATAAGTATATTGAAATTGTGATGAGTTAATTATAATTAACAAACTTGGAGATTATAATATCTTTATAATGCCTATGTAGGTTTGTTGTTTAGCCCATAGTTTAAGCTAGGATAGAATAAGTCTTTCTTCTATATTATGGTATATACACATACGGTGCACACTCATACTATGTGGATCATTGTCTAATATAGTTAATATTATCTCAATTATAATGTATGCAGTGGCGTAAAAACCACCGGTGCAGACGGTGCGAGTGCACTAGGGCGGCAGGGTCTAGGGGCGGCAAGCGGCGGCTGATAAAATTGTTACATTATGTTTCAGGAAAACATTTTACAATAATTGGAATAATTTTCCCTTTCGCAATTGTAATTTCCTACCATCTACAACTTTGAAATGTAATATTTGTAATGCAGTTTCATATTTTAGAGAAGACCCTTAATAAATATGTTATGGTACAAGCATATCGCAATAATGTAATTATTTTTATTAAAGAATGAAAGCAGCCAACTCGAATACGCTAGTTTAAGATGTATTCAGGTATTTATTGTACACCGCCTAGTCCCATCTCTTAGTTACCATATCATAAATTAATAAACACATGAACTGCGTACAAATTTCATGTACATTTTATCCACCGTTTCTTTAACTTACGTGTTAAAATCAGAAAACTGGCCGGATTGCCATGTTTCGTTTACCAATTCGATATCCATGACGTTTTTTAATAAAGACCGACGGTCGCAGCTGTACCTGTTCTTGTCAGATTAACATCTACTCACATTCAGTGATGAAGTGGAAGTACAAATTTTTTATTATCCCGGTTATCCGCTGCCTCCACTTTTTCAGAATTTCCACTTTTACAAAAAATAAGATAGAAATATAAAATTTATCTCAAAAATAACACAACAATGTCAAAATTTTCGCGCTACGCGCGAAATTGTTGTTTTTTCGTTTGTTTAGCAATAATATTGCTCCAATCTTTCGTGCTAGGCGCGGATATGAGCACTAATATACTCAAAGTAAACGCGTGACCACACCCCAATGGCATTTCTAGTGGCGCTTCTGTTGATTATTTTGAGTTCACATTTATGGTTCAATATAAATCGATGTGTGTGCACTCACAAAGACAGACAGCTAAGACCATTTTTGTCTTAAGCAACACTACGAATAAAGAGTAAATGACCATTTATTTGCATGTGTGGACTTTTACTGAACCTTAGTAATATATATTTCACTGGGGCGGCGAGGCAGCAAGTTGCACCGGGGCGGCAGGGTGGCAAGTTACGCCGCTGTGCCTAGGTGTAAAAAGCAATTACAATTATTGCAAGGTTTTTATATTTCTTGTTTATTTGTGACATGTTATAGGTATGTACAGTAGATATGGCGTACACTGTATTTTCTATTATGCTAAAAGCGGCTGGGAAGTAAACCTAAGCTTTGACTCGTATAACATGTGACAGTAGAAAACAAGTTGATTTGTTGGAGAATTTTGTTTTTATGGTAATTTCAGGTCGTAATTTTATTTACTGTCCCACCAAAGGCTAATTAGCACTACGCATTATATTTAATATACAGGTATTTATTTAAGATGGACAAACTATGGCCGAATATGTATGCACAAACTACATGAAAATCAAATATTAAGTAGAAATATATGTATATAGAGATGCAACAATCTCAACAGACCCTATTTACTGAAATCAACATGATAAATAACATAACATGTGCTGTACTAATTATCAAATTATATATGGCTAAATACAAGCAATTCCATACTTCCGGCATAAGAACGATTTTTTTAATTGTTTTCATGTAAGCCACACAAAGTTGGTTGTTACAAAAATAAGGACTTACTATATTACAGCACTGAGTTTGTATTCGTTTTTAGGTTACTTCTATTTAAATTATTATTATGTATGTAAATATTATTATTATGCCTTCTTAACTACTATCTAGTGGTTTAATTACTTTTGTGTAGCATAATGTTCATTAACCAACTGCTTTAGTTTAGGAGACGTGAACAAATGTATTATAATTACCTTAAATTGTAATATTTAAATTATGGATTATATATGAGTATGAAATAACAATATTTATGCTAACTACATAAAAACTTGTATAATAAAAGATACATCTGAGTTGTCAAAGTATTTGTGTGATATCTCCACATATTCACGACTTTAATACTATATAATGTTGACATTAATCCCCATATATTATATATATTGACGGAGGAACCAAGCGATAATTGTCCTTGCACCCGAAACTCGGAATAATTATTATTTAGCTATTTGCGGGCAAAGGTCACTAATCAGCAGTTTTTTGCATTTTTACTTCCTCCCCAAATACTCTTTTATTAAGTTTTGCCTGACTACAATTTTTCCTTATTGACAAATAAATCTGTGGTAATTTTTACACTGAAATTCCAAGGATTAAATTAATTGTGTGATCAATGACCAATGACAAAAATGTTAGTATGGTGCCCCTCGAAATTACGAAGAAGGGTCCGACTTCAATTTGCACATTTTGAACTGCTCGAACCCACTTTCTCATGTAAATGTCACCGTGAAATAGCCATTGTGTGGAAAAGCATTCAGACAGAGAAAATAAGTCCCCAGAAACACCAAATAGGACAACTTCCATTACAAAAAAGAAAATATTGATTGCAGGAAATCATAAATAGTTTGGCATACCTACTGTTGAATATAATGTCATCATAACAAATGCGCTCATTATGTGACTTACAATAATGATTCCCATTAACAGTGGAATTGTTTCAAATGCAAGATTTCTATATACGCTACAAATTATACTTAACATCGAATGCATTTTGCGTGTTTGAGGGACAATATTTTCCATCAGTTCAGGGCTTAATGATGACAAATATGACTTCTCATTTCCGATGATGTTGTTTGGGAACAAAGAGGACGGAAGGAATTCAGAAATAAAAATCATCCAAAATTTCATGATTCGTACGTACAGCAAGCCAAAGGCAGACACCATCATAATAACATATAATCCAAAAAGGAAAGCCCAAAATATGGTAACAAAAATAATTAAAAGAATCAGTGGGTTTGATGTGAGCCAATGAGGAAGTAAAGAAATAAACATTTTGATTGGACTATCCTTATGAAATATGCTAAATATTGCAGCAATTAATGCCACAAATGGTACAATTGTTACCATGAAGGAAACGTACAGCCCAACATAATCCATTTTCACTTCCCTTCATTTCGGAAACATTCCTGTATAAAGTTTCATACATAATATAAAATTAATGTAACTAATTTCAGTGAATAAAACCGGTTTGATACTGACAGTACAGTCAAGCCTTATATTTTTTGCAGTTTTCTGCCTTTGTGAACAGGAAGTGAGCAAGCATGCGACTGGTATAAGGATTTGAGAATCTAAAAAAGTGCCGTATTAATCGCAACAGTATAGACTTACTCTTCCATTGTAAATCCGTCTCAAGAAGACAATTTACGAAATGAGCTGCATTTTTCCATCGGAATATTAGGAATATATCTGAAAATAATATTAGACTTGCTATTAGGTAGAAATATAAGTGGAAAATTATTCTGGTCACGTTCATCAGAGGTTCAGGATGACATAAATTTAGAAGAAGTCTTCCGAATAGGTACGTGCTCCACATTGAGAATCCAACTGTTTGAAATACAGTATTAGCAAATTTTAATTTGGAATAGCCGATTGTAACAGATTTTGTTTTGCGATTCCATCCAAATGGCAACAGCTTTAATAAGTCGGTGGTCCTGCAACACCGTTCTACTGCAGACAATAGGGATTTGCTTGACATGTTTAATTCTAGAGTGAAGTGTCAATTATGGATTAAGTCAAACAATTGCTAAATGAAGGTTATTTGAAAGATTATTGTTTAATGCTGCTATTAAGAACAGTGTAATATGGCAAGACCAAGTAAAGCAGTGAATTTCAAAGAAGCAGTGTCTGAATATTCCCGGGAGCTGTTTCTTTATATTATATTTCTCTTTATAGCTTGTAAAATAAAGGGTTTGGTTGAATACTGAATACGTACATTCATTTCATTTAAATGTGCCTGAATGTAAAAGCAATTACTCTTCTTCCAAGGTTTTTATATGTCTTGTTTATATTTGTGACATGTTAAAGGTATACACAGTAGGTCCGGGGTACACCGTATTTTCTATTATGCTAAAAACGGGTAAGAAGTAAACCTTAGCTTTGACTCGCATAATATGTGACAGTGAAAAACAGGCTGATTGTTGGAGAAATTTTATTATATGGCAATTTCGGTTTAATATTAAAGCCAATTTACATAAGTCCAATTTTTCTATAGCACATATATACCAATGTTGGACTCAATAGTGATACTTTTAGGTTTTGGTATAACATAATCAAGAAATCATGAATATTATTAAGTATCGAAAGATAGAAAGTTGTCCACGTTTCTGAGGTAAAATTCTTTAAAAACAAAGATAAAAATACATGATACATATCTCAATATGTAAAAAGGAAATGTCTAGAGTAATTTTATTTACATGCCCCACCAAATTTGGCTAATTAGAACTACGCATTATATTTAATATATATGTACTTAAGATGAACAAACTATGGCCAAATATGTATACCCAAACTACATGAAAATCAAATTATTAGTAGAAATATAATATGTATGTAAAGATGTAACAATGCCGACAGACTCAGGGAGTATTGTGCGAATATTTCCGGGAGCTGTTTGTTTAGATATTTTTCTTCATAGCTTCAAAAGTAAAATTTTGGCTACGTACAAACATATAATACAATTGTATACATATGTCTAAAAGTAATTATCTATGCAAGGTTTTTAATTTCCTTTAATTAGAATTGAACTACGCATTATATTTACAATATCTATATATACAAGATGACGAAACTATTGTCGAATACACATCATAAACTTTATCAAATATTATCAAAATATAATAACTAAATTAAAACGTTATTTAGAATTTAGAATATGTGAATGTAATGGATAGAAAAATAGTTAATTGCTGCTTGTATTGCGTCGTACACTTTTACGGTTACCAATTAAGTCGGCCAATTTAAAATAGAAACTAGACCCAATAATAATATGAAACTTGGCCAACATGACATGAATTTAATTATAAACATAAATTTATTCCTACTTTTACCCATCGATTAGAAATGAGTTGGTTAATTTTTATTAGTATTTATATGAAGGGTGGACGCAACTTTAAAAGGGAACACTGTTGGAAATTGTTTACCACAGTTTCACATACTCAAACATATATTGTTATAATAGCATTTTTCGTATTACTTCAAAAGGCAGATAGTTACTACCCAAGCGTTGTACAATTAATTTTTCCCTTAGCTTCATGTCTTATATAAATTAGACCAAGGAAATAAGTCTTACATATAGTGCGATTCTCAGTAAAAATGAATTACGTATTATTATTGGTATTGAGAAAGGTTACACCGACCAATCTATTTTATCTATGATACATAAACAGAACTGTTGTATGCTATTACTTATTTGGTTAATGTTACGGGGATATATTTATTACGAAGTACAATAACATTCAACAATGGCCATTTATTCACCGAGTGTTGTAAATAATTATATAAATTAAACATGGTGAAGTATGTATATGCTAATATAATTATTTATGCAGCCACACATGAGAAAAGGCAGTGTGATATCATATTTACAAGGAAATTCCGAGGACTAAATTAATTGTGTGACAGACAATTAATGACATGAATGTGAGAACAGTGCCCCTCGAAATTACGAAGAAGGGTCCTACCTCAATTTGTACATGTAAAACTCCTCGAACCCACTTTCTCATGAAAATATCTCCATGCAGTAGCCATTGTTTGGAAAAACATTCAGACAGAGAAAATATGTCAGCAGAAACACCAAACAGAACGATTTCCATAACAAAAAAGAAAATATTGACTCCTGGAAATAACAAATAGTAAGGCATCTCTATGGTTGAGTACAACGAGATCATTACAAATGCACTGATTATATGAATCACGACAACGGTTCCCATTAACAAAGGCATTATTTCATATGTCAGCCGACTGAATATAGTGCACATTAATCTTAACATGGAGTGCATCTTACGAGTAAGGGGTACAATATTTTGTAACAGTTCAGGACTTAGTGATGACAAATATGATTTTTTACTTGCGCTATTTTTTTCGGTAAACAATAAGGATGGAAGGAATTCGGAAATGAAAAGCATCCAGAATTTCATGATTCGTACATACAACAAACCAACAATAGCAACCATAAGAACAAGATACAATGAAAATAATGAACAACATATCAGAATCACGGCAAGTATTGAATAGAAAATATAATTTGATGAAAGCCATGGAGGTAAAAGACAAACAAAAATAAGAATGGGACTATCAGAATAAAGTAAACAAAATACAGTCATCAATATTGCCATTAGAGGAACAACTATTACCATAAATGAAAGTAATAGTCCTACGAAATCCTTTTTATCGTCAGTCCATTTGCCAAAAATTCCTGTAATTAAATTCAAATGTTAAGTACCATAAAAGCTAAATTAACTTCTTTCTAAGCTTTAAATAAAAACCAACTTCTAAATCTCAATGAAATACATATGTTGTAATACTGTAATAGATAGATTTTAAATACACCTAAAACACAATAACTGACAAAGTGTCAAGACGCCCAATTCATTTTCAATTTTATAGTACTTACTGTTCCATTGTTTTTCCGTTTCCAGTAGACAGTTTAAGAATTGCGCAAAATTTTTCCATCGAAAAATTAAGAATATATCTGCAAATAATATTAAAGATGCCATGAGGTAAAAATATATATGAAAAACTATTCTTGTGACGTTCATCAAAGGTTCGGGATGAAATAAATTGAAAAGGAGTCTTCCAAAAAGGTACATGCTCCATATCGAAAATCCAACAGTCTGAAATACGCAGTTGACAATTTTTAATTTTGAGTAACCGAATGACACAGATTTGGTTTTAGGATTCCATCCAAAAGGCAATAGATTCAAAACGTCAATGATTCTGAAACACGTTTCTGTTGCAGTTAATAAATATTTACTTGACATGATGGAATAAATTCCAATTATTTAAAGACTTCGACTGCTACTATAATTCCTTAAAACAGTAAAGTTAATTTTTTAAGAGCGTTCGGATTGAAAATCACACATTAAGCCAAACCATGTAGTAAGACTAATATATATAATGCCCGGGTGCTTCTTATTTCCGAGTTGTGGAAAACAAAAACAATTCATTTAAAACTTCAACTACAACATTAATTTTTACAGAATAAGGGTCGTCTCTAATCTCAACTTTGGATATTATTCTGCGTCTTATAATTATAGAAAACATGCAGTAAATATATATTGTATTAATATACATTGTGTTATAACCCGCTATACTACCATTATTCGCAAGGCATATATTAATTAGGTAATAGGACGACTTAGCTCGAATGCGTAATTTATAAACTATTGTATAAGCTGTTTATTCCTTGAACATATAACCAAACCAGAATGTTGTAGTTTTAGATTGATCCATGTTCATTTAGGTTGAAATTGTAAATCCAATTTATTAAAAGGCCTGTATTGTATACCCAAATATAAAAGTTGGGTTTAGATAAGGCTAGGAACGCTTCTTATTTCTGAAAGCAGTGGCAAGCATTATATATAACAATATTAAAATGTATGTTGTATGTGACATTACCTTCCGTCATCCCCACCTGTCATTTAAACTTTTATTTTAAAGCCTACTTCTAATCAGGCCGTCATTTTGCTGTGTTATTTATAAGCCTCCTCTTAACATTGGATTAGAATAGCAGCAGATGAGACTTCAAAAAGAGGCAATACTTACGATACATGCATTTAGTACATTCGAAGAAAAGTCCTTAATTTCATAACTATTGTATACCTTATTACGTCTGTATTGATAACGCTACTTTATTAGAGTGCAAGCACGCACATAGCATAAAAGAACTGAGGGCGCAAGACGTCCCTCAAAGTAATAAAAAAGAGGATAGTTGCATCTTAATCTGGGTTTAATTTACTTAAATTGGTTTTAAGTTTGGTGTAAAATAAATTATTTTCAAACATGATAGTTACACCCATCTACATATCATATTATCTATATTACACAATAAATCATAATACATTATTAATATTACACTACTACCTACTTATTAAGTAGCGGAAGCTACTTTATTAAGTAGCGGAAGCTACTTTATAAAAATGGTGAATACGTCCGTCCGTCCGTGACCTCTATAACTTACGAACGGATGAATAGAATTGGTTC
>JABASD010005961.1:0-11199 GCA_019776165.1 Pogonognathellus flavescens
AGACAGACAGACAGACGGACGGACGGACACACGGACAGACCGAAATTATACAAACAACTGACGTTGTTTAATAAAGTGATACCTATAAAATGCTTATCAGTATTATGTAACGATGTCAAAGAAGAGAAATCTTCTAGTTGGATTCTTCTTATGAATTAATTATAATATTATATAGTTACTAGTTACAGAATATGTATCCAATACAACTTACTTAGTACTAAGTAAAGTAGGTAGTTGGAAGGAATCATTTTTTAATATGCTTTCGGCAAGAGAGTCTACGTCGTAGCAGAGACAGACGTGACATTAATTTATAAACGAAATGATTTAGGTTTCGTTTGTTTCGATGCGATGGTAGTGTCGCAGTAGTTTTTGATAATAAAGCCGATAACTCTACATTAGACCTTTGTGTGTAGAATATCTGTCTGTAACACACTGGTTGCTTACAGTGCAATTTCTGAGCTCTTTGTCTTGTCGCTTCGTGATTGATGTGTCATGTACCATCAGTGTCATAATGTCAATGAACAATTCGGCCATTCATAATTAAAAATAACTTTTATTCAAACTTTATGATTTTTTTATAAGTAGATAACTTTAATTATATAAACTTAGTGCCCAAAATTGATAAAGAAGCCAAAATTATGGCGCTACGCGCAATTATAATGTATTTTTCGTGAATATTGCCGTACTATGGTGGACTACACGGCAGACGGAAATCCTAGAGCCTGAGAGATGCCCTTGTCATTTGTTCAGAATGAATATTTCTATTTTGTATGAATAATCTTAATTTTTTTTAATTGTTAAACCCTAGACAAAATGTTTTTGTGAAGCATGATTTCATTATGTTACATAGATTTAATACTACTGCTCAAAAATAAATTAAATGTAAAATAATTCCCTGCAAAAATTGTTGATCACCAGCGCTGGTATTTCCCCACCGGGGATTAATTGAACTTATTCATCTAGTAATTTGTCCATCCAAATTGGAATGCAAATAATTTTCACATCGACCTTTCAAGTAATATATGGCAGTTTTAATATTCAAGTGATTTAATTTTTATAACCCCTGAATCACAAAAGATGTGATTTAATAATAAATATGACTATATAAAAGTGGCTTATTTCGCTGAAAATTCAAAATAATCTACAGCGCAAGTTTGGAAATTGGGAAGTTGGGGTGCTCACATTTTTCCTGGAAACACCAATTCCTTATTAACATATTATTTTCCCAATAGGGTATTATTTCAGCATTTTCCAGCAAAATTAAACCCCGAAACCACAATTCCCCTTAGGAAATACCAGTACCGGTACGCTAAACTAAACAATAGTATTATAACAATAGTTGATTTGATTTGTATAATGTTATCCCAAGTTACTTCCCTCAATTTTATGTAATCGTAGCTTTCCACCTTACAAAAGATTGGCAAATCTTCCGACAATCATGCTCATGAAAATCATCAATGTAATTGACGGGGTGGAAAGACAGGCAGTGTCCGGTGGTGTAGGGTTCCCCGTCGAACGATCCATAATCTGTTAAATCAATTCAACCAACAAGCTTAGTAACACTTCTTCTTTTTGAAACTGAAACCGTTTTTCATTAAGAAGGCACTGTTGTATTTTTAATGTATATTTGACTGTTATTACTTGAAACGGGATCGTATACGCATCGAAAGGTTCTAATGTTCCATTCATATTTGCTAAAGAAAATCCGATATGTCTGACTCGATATTTTCCTAAAATGGTGTCCTCAGGGATTTTTAACCAAGTGACTTCTCCCCAGCGTCTAATGCTGTTCCACCAAAATCTGTAAAAGAATGAAAATGTTGGGTAATTTTTAATATTGCTATAAAAATCTTATAGTTGTCTTAAGTTTATTTTTACGGACGTTGTATCCAAGTCAGCATCAGTCCGAACGACTTCCCACTGTCTGTTTTCATTTTCTCGTTCAATGAAAAAGTGAGATGATCCCCTTAAAGCGTCGTGTCTCAAGCTTGGTGTAATAAAGATAACCAACAGTTGATCCCCAACATAGATGCCATCCCGAGGTTGATACACGACTTCTCCCCAATGCGTTCGGTTTCCTGGTAATTCATCCACACGATCAGGAATTTTATCATTCAATCTGTCAGTAAAATTTGGTGGCTTTGGTCCGGGCTCTAATGCACTTCCATTTCCCTAAAATTAATTCACAGGTTTACATTTACATTATTATTTACTTTCTCGAATACAAGTAGAACACGATACGTTTGTTAGAATAGTCAGTTAACTAAAAGCAGACTTGAAAAGTACAAAATAAATGACAATTTCAATATTACTTTTTCCTATAGTGTGTATGTGTCTTACAAAATATTTTTTCACGCTTTTAAGGATAAAATAAAAATGAAGCGATTTTTTATGTAGATTTGCTTTGTAATTATTATTTCTTGTTAAATTATAATATGAAGTAAGTAATATGAATTAATTAATTGCAAGGGCGTATCTAGGATTTTGTAATGGACAAAAACGATAAAATGATTACAAATAATGGCAAAACTTGCAACCAAAGGCCAAATGACCCTTTTTCCGGAATCAGGGGGAGGGCTCAAGCCCGGTGAGCCCATACGTAGATATGCTCTTTATTAATCAAATTCTTTGCATGGTTTGAAAATGCAAAAGACGGAATAATAAGTATTTTGTAATTTTTTTATAAAGCATTCTACAGTACTGTAGAATGCTTTATAAAAAATTTATCCTGGTTTTATCTCATAGTACATGAAGATTAGCGAAAAAATATGTGATATAAATATAAAATTTTGGAGTTTATTAAACCGTATAAATATATTACCTCATTCAAAGCGATAATAAGTTCTTTCTGTTTCTTTATAATTCCGTTAAGTGTGTATTTTCCGAAAATGGTAGCTCCACCTTCAGATTCTTGAATGTCATACTCCTCAGGCGTGGCAATATAATTAATATAATTGTTCGCCAGTCCAGCAACAATAATTTCATGACCTGGAGCAAGCTCTTCCATTGCTCGTCTTACTCTTCTTCCGGACATCGTGGTAAATTCTCCAGGCACGCTGACAAGATCTACGGTTCCTAAACGAAGGATATTTAGATCAACAATTGCAGGTGCCCAATCCCAAGGTTTGTTCATTTCACCAGCAGGAACAGCAACCATCTTTGGTCTTTGAAAGAAAAATGTAAGAAAAATATGCAAAAATTTGTTTTTCGGTAATATTGTTTATGTAATTTACTCACTGTTGACAGGCGACTATTTCTTCACTCGGTTTCTTAATAAGATGAAGGATTTGGTCCCAAAATTCGTGTTGCTCAGGGTCTAAACCAACATACGAATACCCCAAGGCTGCTTTGCAAGTGTACATTGTTTCTAGCTCGCCGGATGTCGTATTTTCAACTGTCACCTATATTTCCCGTCAAAAATAAATAAAAAACATCTTGGATGTGCAGAAACTTAATTACTTTTCGCAATATTAATACTCACATTGAAAAATGTGTCTTTATAAATAACTTTCAGATATTGTTTAATTCTGTAATAGTAGCTAAAATTTATTTTTCGTTTTAAAAAGTGTAAATTAATAATTCTTACGGAAATATTGGTCATATCCACATATTGCTGCACAAAGTCAATTGGTCCTGTCACCCGTTCAAGATTTGTTGCATTAAACAACTCAAAAGCTTTGGCGAATTGTCCTTCTCCGACAATTTGGACATTTTCTAATTCCTCTGTCACATTTTTCCTTTCTGGCGTGCGAGGGGACACATCGCCCAAATTAGTAGCAGCGAAGGCAGCAACGAATTTTCCTTTTCCCGGTCGAGCGCCTGGATTCATGTGATAGTCAAACAAAACCGAAGCGTATCCTCGATTATCTGAAGAGACCAGAGGGTTATCCCAATTATTAAAAGAAATCGGGTGAACCGGCCACCAGGCGAAACAACCAATTGGTTCGAAATTTCCATTGTCATCTTCGGACTCAAACCGCAAAATTCTCATTTCCTTGTCTACAGTGTAATTGTACAAATCCCGCTCTTCTTGTGGATTATTGAGATAAGCGTGATCTCGACGATTTCCATTGTAACCGAGTAGTTCTCCTTTGTTTCGAAACACTCGACCTTTGGTTAAAGCTGCATCCGCCATAGTAATGCTTTCGACAATGCCATCCACAATTGCCCAGAAAGTTAGGGGATTGAAACCATAACTTTCAATTACAAGGTAGGCGAAATATTGCATAAAGCCCGAAGGACTACTGTGAGTGTGGGTTGCACTGATTTGAACATTTTTTTCTGTGTATTTATCACCGAATGTAGCACTTAGTTTTTTAATCACCTGTAAATAAGATCACATAATATTTTCCTTATAAAAGCTTCGCTTATGATTATTTATCCGAAACTTATTTCGCTGAAATAAAAAGAATTGTGATATTTTTTGGTAATTCAAATTATTTCGCTTTGGATTTTCTTAAAGTATCAAAATCCTTTGATTTTTTAAAATATTTAAATTATTTAAAAGCTTTTCTCCTCTTTTTGCCTGTTCAAAAAAGTAACTACATTACTATACTATGCTTCATTTCAAGCTTGGAATAGTTTTAGAATAATAATATAATTTCCCAATACTATTTCACATTTTAAATACGGAATTTTTATAGTAAAAAACGTAATTTATTACTTCTAATTTAATTGAATGATCGAACATTCCCAAGTCACACGAGACGAAAACAATGGCGTTTCCGGTGGTAATAGACTCCACTATGAAGGATCTGGCGTGCAGTCTTGTGTGTATACCGGCAGCCAATGTTAACGGATTTACATAACCATTCTAGAAAAGAGAAATAATATTTAATTTAAATAAAAAGTAGAATTTAAAATAAATTTAATTATGTAACTTGTACATCAACAATTCATATTTTTTACCAGAACCACACCCGCAGCAGGTCCTGTGACATCGGCAATTCCCGTTCCCACTTTATAAACTCCATCATCATCCTCATTTGCTTCTACACTTGGAAATATAATTTGTGTTCCTGCAATTAAAACGAAAATAACTGAAAATTTAAATTTGGATCCCATGTCTGTGGCATGAAACTTTTATTGATTGAGGTAATCCACAGATGAAACGACTTAAGACTGAATACCCAGCGTAATTTAATTTATATTTTTCACAGTATAATGCAAAATATATCTTGATAGTGATTGTTCTGATTACTCGTGTTTTTTTGTATTATTAGCCTTATCTTAAGTGGACCACAATGTCAAGATTGCAGGGGCATATCTACGTATGGTGTATGGGCTCACCGGGCTCGAACCCTTCCCCAGACTCCGGAATAAAGGGGTCTTTTGACAAAATTTGAGACTGAAGGTCACAAATTTTGGCATTTTGAGGCTTTGAGCCAGCTGCAGATGAGTCAAGCCTCCTCCCAATACAAAATCCTGGATACGCCCTTGCAAGATTGTTAGAGTCTGTCACACCAGTGTGATTGCAACAAATTGTCACTTTATGTCGTTAAGTGAAATTTTATATAAGTAGATTAGAAGATTAGACCGTACTTAAACTAAGTTGGAAGTGTTATCAGCATTATTCAATAAATTACATAATTTCCTTTTATACCTAATATTATATTTTATATCTCCAATATTAATACTCAAGGGCGTATCTGCGTATTAGCTCACGGTGCTTGCGTTCTCCCCAAATCCAGACAGAGGGGCTATTTGTCAATTGCCATTTTGCTTGTTTTCCTCTTCGAACCTCCTCCCCTCCTTCATGAATCATCCTAGATACGCCATAAATATTAGTGAAAAATATGACGCTAAGGAAATAATATAACAATACAAAAAAATCAATCCGCTTAACTTTTGTTGATAGTGAAAGTGACATTGTTAATATCACGTTGACTTATTTAACTTGTCAACCATATTTATGATACAAAAGGTAACTTTGATTCCTGAATGGAAATTGAATTTGCTTAAATCCAATAAAGTAATCACAATATAATATTACATAATAATAATAAGATTACTTTCAAGAATTTTGAAAACTTTCTAAAAATTCTGTAATTTCTACCATAATTAAATTCACAGTTTTAATAATTTTGTTGTAAGTTTATTCTAGTTTGGTATTGTATTGTATTAATTTTATTTTCTCCCGTTTCATTTTGTCATTTCAATACATTTCAATTTTTAATAACGATAAGATAAAAAATATAATATCATCCCTAACTCGATTCTGTTTCAATATTCAATAATACAAACAATTATATTGTCCTTGTGCATTCCTGTTTTCTTACAATTTTTTTGATGTCATACAGTAATGTAGTCAAATCAGATCAGAAGAGGCATTTAAAAACATCAACTTAACATCAAACTGAATATGTCCAAAATTATGTAAACTCAATCCTCAATACTCAATAGTACGTAACTACATATACTTACAATTAGCGGCTATGTAAATAACTGTAGTAAAAAAATAGTTGTCACCGAAAAGCAGTGCATGTATGGGGACAGCTTATTGTGGTAATAATAAATATGTGATACAGGTATGGTATAAGCAACTTGTATTAAATTTATTTGTTTCTGGTTTTGTGACATGAATTGGACAATGACGTGGACAAGGATATCCGATTGCATTAGCATGGACAAGATTTGGCATTAACCGTGTTGATGGCAATATAAACCCAGTACTCATAAAGATGTATTCATGGTCATGGCATGGCTGATGGTTATAAAACTTTATTATTATTATGCCTTGCCTATACATGCCAAGAACTGTCAGCAGTTCAATTCTGTAGATATTTTTTTGGAGTAGGTACAGCAACAACTGTAATCGCAATGTTACAACTAATAGTATAAGTTTTGCGATAAGATAACAATGAATGAAGCCACGGTCACACTATTATTAAACTCTGCACCCTTCCCTGCTGTTTGCGACAAGTAAATGTATGATTAATTGTCAAACTAACACTTACCTACATACCTGTTGCTCTTAATAAGTTTCTGTTTGTCGGTACTCTGCACTGTGGTATCAATTTATTGCGTATATGCATTGTGTATAATTTAAGCATGGCATTTAAAGTTATTGGTAAATTATATTTTGAGAAAATTTCAAAAATGAATATTATTGATATAAACAAAGTAACCGGAAATTGATAAAGATGTGCAACCACAAAGACATTTTTCTATGGACTATTCAAGTTTTTTATATCGTGAATATATTATAATTCATTTGATATAATCTTCCGGAGAAGTATTTAATATGAATGTGCATGAGACATGATGATGATACGAATATAAAACCGAAAGAGAAAAAATTAGTGCAAGTAATGAAAATGTTGACAAGTAGTAAAACCGAAAAAATCGACGATTAATATTCTTTAGTACGTAGATTCTTTTTAGTACTTTCGAAAACAACAAATAACATTCAGAAACAATTATATATTTTTAAGGAGATAATAATAAAATAAAATTAAGCTCTGCCGTCTTCATCTTCGTTGTCTTCCCCTTCGTCTTCGTCAGTGGTGTTTGGCCCTACCGTAGGTTCCCCCGCATTTACTGGGACAGGAGCGGCGGGTCCTACGGGTAATTGATTTATACCTCTTGGGGTTGTCGAAGAAATAATCACGACGTAATTATTATTGTCAGCATGTACAATTGTGTTACTTCCGCCATTTAAAAAAGCTGGGTTTATGGAATTCTGATTCACTTGCTGGTTTACAAAATTCTGGTTCTGTTGTTGCTGGTTTATAAAATTCTGATTCGGTTGCTGATTCACAAAATTTTGATTAGGTTGTTGGTTTTTAAAATTCAGATTCTGCTGTTGGTTAATAAAATTCTGGTTCGGTTGTTGGTTTCCAAAATTTTGATTCGATTGCTGGTTCGCAAAATTCTGATTCGGTTGTTGGTTTTTAAAATTCTGGTTCGGTCGTTGGTTTACAAAATTCTGATTCGGTTGCTGATTTATTATTTGGTTCTGTTGCTGTTGCTGATTGACTCTTTTTGGTACAAAAGGAACAGATTGAGGTTGATATTGACCAGAGGAAAGCAACGACTGACCCGAAACGGAAATAGATTGAACAAGACCAGATTTAGAGGGTAGCACCTGCACCGGTGCCTGAGCCACTCCCTGAGCAGGTGCTTGACCCTGGTTTATAGTAATGACGTATTGTGATTCTTTAGATTGACCAACAGAATTAATAGGAATAGCGTTAGTTGGAATTTGCGCATTGTTTTTGACGTTTTGGAGGGGATGATCAATTTCGATTATTTCAACAGCCGGTCGTGCGGTTGAGGCTTTAGCGGGTACACTTCTCTTTGTTGTTGCCGTTGCTGCTTGCGCTTTAATTAACCCGTTGATTTGTTGCTCCAAAAAGTTGTTGATGGGTTTCGTGACAGTATTGTACACACTGCTCAGTTGCTGTCCCGCTTCTCCAGGGATAAGTCCGGTAAAAAGACCACCAGTCAAACCATTTAGTAGTAATCCAGTAACTGACTGTGGACCAGCAGCGCTAGCAGCACTTGCAGCACTTCCGGTCGCAGCAGCATCATCTCCGTCGTCACCATCGTCCCCATCTTCATCTTGTCTTGGCTCCTTCCTTATAATCTAAAATATTCAAATAATATTTCGGATATACTCGATCCATTTTGTATGGAAATAATTGCACTGAAAATAATTGGATGTCAGGATGTATACAGGAGCGGTAATTTATGCAATCAGAAAACAACAGAATTTGTTTTCATTAACCGATAGAATCACTTATTACGACATAAAGCATGGATATTTATTTTATGTTAAGATTTTAAAGATAAATGTTAAAAATCTCACAATCTCAACTGTAAGATATTAGAACTGAAATGTTTATAAGTTTACTTACTTCTGGCTTTTTAGGACTTGAATTAATTGTTGTAGACGCGATGTCATTGTCCGTTACGGGCTTTGCAGCACACGCCTAAAAATGAAATAATATTTTGTACTATTAGAATATAAATATGGGTTTGTGAGTGAGATCTTCTATATTAACTAAAAATGTAGGTAGAAAAACAAAGAAAGAATAGATATAGGAAAATAAAAATGTAAACTAACCCCAATAGCGAGGAGAAGAATAAAAAATCCGTTCATTTTTGATTCGACGTGTGGTAAAACATTTTCCTCTGATTAGTAATAGCAATGAGAAAGCTAATAAAATAAATCTGCCAAAACAAAACAGATGTGCCACAATTATTGTAATTTACACAATGCAGGATATTTAATTGTTACTCCGTCTGGTACAGCAGGTCTGTTGTTTTCAGAAAACTACAGCTAGAGGTAAATGAACCATAATATCTGTAGACTGATAGAACAGGAATAGGAATGATATTTGCCTGATATTAAATTACATTCCAATGATTTCTGTCCAACTTTCCTAATTGGTGAAAGCCATGCATATTAAAATATAAATTATATACCAAGCAAGGGCGTACGCAGGATTTAAGTTTAAAAGGGGGGTTATTATTATTATTATACAAAAAACGGTTATGTGCGGCACTTTTTTCCGGAATGGGTCGCAGCGGAAGTACCCCCTGTGATATCTCTCGGCACGTCCTTGGTACCAAGACACCAATAATAATATATCTATTCCTTCCATTAAGGGCGTAATTTGGGGACGGTCCCCCTGATTCCGAAACAACGGTTTATTTGCTGCGGAAGGCTTCAAATAATAAAGCTTACATTTATACAGTTTTGCCTCCCCCGTTTCCAAATGTTTGATACGTCCTTGAATGCCGTAATAATATATTTATTGTAGCTCAAGGATCAATATCACTAACTTTCACCTATATTAACCGTAATAGTAATTGCAAATTGCGGAACTGTAACGCAACGCATATATAAATTGTGTTTACTTTCAAATATTCAAATTAATGTTTATATTTTAATTAAGTATCAGTTTTATAATGTGATTGTTTTATAAATTCAGGGAATGCTAATAGGAATTGAGGAATAGTTTGAAATAATATAATTTATTTTTTCCTTCTTGAATTGACATTACACCAAATCAAATAAAAAAGCTTTTTTGAAAAACATTGTCAATTTTTTATGTAAAATTATTAATATAATGATTAATATTGTCCCTAGAAGAGCTTGTAAAAACCGTCGAGTAAAATTAGTCTGCACTATTTTATAGAGTTGATTTAAGAAGCATTTTATTCTTTAGCATCTTCAAGTGAGAAGGAGTAGGATGAGAAAACGATTAATCAAAACCGTAAATGTTAAAATTATTTAACGTTTCTCGTTCGTGTAGGCACTGGCCGAATATGGTGGGGGGTTCTGAGTATAATTTTGAGGCGGATAGCTTTGTTGGGGGTAATTTTGCGGCGGATAATTTTGTTGGCCATAATTTTGAGTAGGAAGTGCTGCTGTGGCTGTCCAAACAAGTCCTTGATTGATTTGAGTTGGATTCTTAGAATTTGTGCAGGCCAAAACGGCAGTGATGACATAAACAAAACCGTTCACAAGACAAATAGCCTGCAACAAACGAATAATATAATATTAATACACTTAAACGAGATACAAAACCTAACACAGAAATCAGCATGTAAATTAAATACCTATAATATTTTATTATACAATCGCCGGATTATTAAAAGGGTCTGATGTTCCATTAAAGAAAACTAAATTCAAAACGGTAAATCTGGGATAAAATCTATTAATCTTCTAGGTACGGTACTTAATCGGTAGGTAATGGAAATTTGTAACTTTTTTCAACCAATAGAGGAATTTTTACAAGAGGAATAGGTACATTTCAATTTTTCATTCACTCAAGACCCAAAGTCGAATAATTATAACATTTTTAGAACTTACCCCTGCAGCTACTTTTTCATCGTACAAATCCAGATAATTTCGGTTAACAATTTCGTTATCTGATACAGCTTTTGTGAACGACCTGATTTGTACAGCGGAAACGATCATCATGATGCCTCCAATTAATACCAATATTCCCGCAACTGCATGAAATCCAGCATCCTATAATACGTTTGAAATTTTGAATTTAGAATAGAATGAGCACTTGAAAACATAAAGTGGACTGTTTGCTAGTTAATTACTATAATTACTATTTAAATAATAATAATTGTTATTTACCACAAGATCCCTAGAGGGCGAGGAACTGGATAAACTCTGAAAACCAAATAAGATTGAAAAGACAAACGCCGCAATGGCGGCTGAGAGAAAATAAATTT